>JAWPHD010007752.1:0-124518 GCA_037043455.1 Cyrtodaria siliqua
AGGTAATCTCTGTATTTTAAGTATTTCCAGCTTTGTATTTTGTGATAAATCCAGTTGGCTTCGACATTGTCTGTGGGAGAAGCTATTGCAGGATATACTCTTCAGCTCTATCTGCATCATCTGTGGGCTGTTTTGGAGGAATGATATCAGGCATTCCAACTGATGATGGGGTAGCGACATTTCGTCAAGTCTGAGGGATTTCAGATTTTGCAAACCATCCAACATGGTTGAAAATTGTTTATTCGAAAATTTGTTTTTGAGTAATTGTCCTTTTCTTCCCAATCTAAGGGACCTCAGTGTGTACTGGAATTTATTCAGCATTTGACAGACTAAGTCATTGTTGATGTCACTCAAGATGACAAGTTTCTGAACACCGTCTAATTGTGTTAAAACTTCATGTAATCTTTCAGACATACTATCTATATATACAGACTTAATATTGTCCTTATTTTGGGGTATCGTGCATTTTAAATATTTTTCCCCAGTATCCCCAATGAAAATGTCTTCAAAGAAAGATAAAAATATCGGACAGGGAAAGCAGCATTCAAGGATGACAGTCAACCACAAAACACAAAAACAAACACGCAAACAGACAAACTAGAAGGCAAAAGTAATAAAAAATGCAAACAACATCACAAACACAAAAGGGTTGACAATAGGGCTACCGCCTTGGAACGGTCAGTGGCAACAAAGTCCACTGGGGGTTTAAACCGGTTCTAGGGTGCACCAAACCTCACACTTACCCTACTGTCATCCCATTAAAACAGGACAGTGTAAATAAAGAAATCCCCGCCATGAAGTTTGAGTGCAACATTTTTGCTTTGGCCAACACAATCAAAAATTAGGTGTCCAACTTGTTCAGCAATTCTCCCTTTGTCAGCTCGACTATTCGAAGAATAAGAGAGCTTATGTAATCACCCTGGGGTCGGCGTCGGCGTCGGCGTTGGCGTTGGCGGCCCACATCAAGGTTTACGTGTAAGCTGTGTTTACAAGTCTATATCTCTTACATTTCTTATCCTACCACAACCAAATTTGTTCATAGGCTTCCTTGTAGCATTATCTTAAGGGCTGAATAAGCAATTTTGGTTCCTGTCACCCATGGGCTCCCATGGAACGCAAATTATGATAGCCCATAAAATGTGCCCCATTTCACATCAAATTTTGCGTGTAAGCTGTGTTTACAAGTCTATATCTCTTACAATTCTTACCCTAGCACAACAAAATTTGGCCATTAGCTTCCTTATAGCATTATCGTAAGGGCTGCTTCAGTAATTTTGGTTCCTGTAACCCCTGGGCTCCCATGGAACCCAAATTCTGATAGCCCTTAAAATATGTCTGTTTCACATCAAATTTTGCTTGTAAGCTGTGTTTACAGGTCTATATCTCTTACATTTTTTGTCCTAGCTGAACTAACTTTTGGTATTGGTTTCCTTATAGTATGTTGTAAAGGGTTGGATAAGTAATTTTGTCTTCTGCAAATTCTGGGCTCCCATGGAACCCAAATTGTGATGGCCCATAAAATGTGCAATAAATGCAGATCTAGGTTTGCATGTAAGCATGTATATATCTATAATTTTGGTTTGGGATTTGTTATAGCATTATGCATCTTATTACTTCACCCATATTGGATCATGGGCTCCCTCCTCCCCACTCCCCCCCCCTCCACCCCACTCCCCTCCACCCCTTTTTTTTTATATTTTTTATTTTTTTTACATATTTCTGTGTTGTTTTAGTCAATTCTTACACATATATGTTGCAACCCTTCCTGCCCCCCCCCCCCCCCCCCCCCCATCCTCTCACTCCATCACCCTCCCACAACCCCGCCCCAGACTTTTTTTTATATTTTTTTATTTCTGTGAGCTTTTGTCAATTCTTACACATATATGTTGCAACCCGCCCCCCCCCCCCCCCCCCCACCCCCCCACCCCACTTCCACCGCGTCTCACCCCATCACCCCACCCCACACTTGAATTTTTTTTTTATTTTTTAAATATTTCTGTGTTTTTTTAGTCAGTTCTTACACGTATATGTTGCAACCCTCCCCGCCCTCACCACCCCAACCCCTCCTCTCACCCCATCCCCCCCCACCCCGCCCCAGACTTGAAACTTTTTTTTTTTTTTTTACATATTTCTGTGAGCTTTTGTCAATTCTTACACATATATGTTGCAAATCCCACCGCCTCTCACCCCATCACCCCACCCACCACGCCCCACACTTGAATTTTTATTTATTTATTTTTTAAATATATCTGTGTTGTTTTAGTCAGTTCTTACACATATATGTTGCAACCCTCCCCGCCCCCACCCCCCCACCCCCCCTCCTCTCACCCCATCACCCCCCACCCCGCCCCAGACTTGAAACTTTTTTCTTTTTTTTTTACATATTTCTGGGAGCTTTTGTCAATTCTTACACATATGTTGCAACCCCCCCCCCCCCCCCCCCCCCCAGACTTTATTTATTTTTTCCCCGTCCACCCCCCCGCCTCTCACCCCCTCTCCAACCCCCCACCCCGCCTCTCATCCCCTCCCCCCACCCCCCCACCCCCCCACATATTTCTGTGTTGCTTTTGTCAATTCTTACACATATATATTGACCCTCACCGACCCACCCTCCCCCCACCCCACCTACACCCGCCTCTCACCCTCCACCCCCCCCACTCCCACCACACTAGATTTTTTTTTTTTTTTTGCATATTTCATTGTTGTTTTAGTCAATTCTTACACATATATGTTGCACCCTCCCCCGAGCCCCCAACTCACTCCCGCCTCTCCCCCCTCTCCCCCCTCTCCCCCTCCCGCTCCCCCCCACCCCAACCCCACTTGAAAATTATTATTTATTTTTTTTTTTACATATTTCTGTGTTGCTCTTCATATTTTTGTGTTGGTTTGGTGAATTATTACATAGCTTCTTACACATATATGTTGCCCTCACCACCCCCACTCACCCCACCATCCACTCTGCCTCTCTCCCATCCCCACCCCGCACCCCACTCAAAACTCAATTATTTTTTTTACCTATTTCTGTGTAGTTTTGGTCAATTCTTACACATAGTTATGTTGTGCTCCCAACCCCACCCCACATTGTTGTAGCCTTGTTTTCTGATGGTATATACTAGCTATAAATGTATTATTCTCCGAAAAATCGAATAGTCGAGCTGCGCTGTTCTCCGACAGCTCTTGTTTTTAGTGTAATCAGTGGTATATTGTTGATAATGCTGCACTCTGCCATCACCCGAAGCTACTTGGAAGATGTATTCTGAAATTCTACGGGCAGCCATTGGCAGCATTCCACTTACAAATTCAAATACTTTTGACATCTCTAATACCATGTCTACTGAGTTACATATGCTGAACATGTGTGATCCTTTCTTCGGTGTTGTTTGTACTCGCTGAGACAGACAGTGCAGCCAAGAATTCCTGAAAGGTTTTATGTAAGAATGAGAAACTTTTTCTCCTTGAAATGCATCCTCCAAAAACTTTACTCTGAGACAAAATGCTGACGAGGCATAATTTAATCTCTACTTTGGATAGTCCATACAGCTCTGCTTCCGAACTTTCAAACACAAGTGGGGGCGTCCGTGGCCGAGTGGTTAACGTCTCTGACTTGAAATCACTTGCCCCTCACCGCTGTAGGTTCGATCCCTCAGGGGCCTAGGAATCTTTATGTGAGGAAGCTATCCAGCTGGCTTGCGGAACGTCGGTGGTTCTACCCAGGTGCCCGCCCGTGCATGAAAATTGCCCGGAGGGGCACCTGGGGTCTTCCTCCATCAATGGAAGCTGGAAAGTCGCCATAGGACCTTGGCTGTTGGTGCGACTATAAAATTCAGTTCAATTCAATTCAAACACAAGTGACGACTCACGGTTTGTATTAAATAATGTTTTAAATGCCATTCCTCCAAGAGTAAGCAACAGTGATCTATGCTTTAAACATTGGACTTTTCCATTAAAGCATGCTGGAAGTTGAATGTCACTTTTAGACCATACTTCTTTCAGTGTGGCAATATCTGGGTTGTCTACAAAACTTGCATCTGCCAACTCCAGCAATAAGTCTATCATCCCACTGTACACATGGCACAGCATTTCTCCAAGAGGCTTCCTTCATGCCACAAACATCAGCTGCTTTAGAGTGAAGGAATAGTCTCTAATTCAGTGACATGCATTTTCGATAGTTGGTATTTAATCTCGGATGCGTCTTTGTTACGTCCATGCTTTTTATTTAGAAGGGTAACTACAGATTCTGTAAACTTTCTGGAGGAGATGTTATTCAGTCCCATCAACTCAAGTTGTTGATCAATCTCCCTAGGCTTTATTCGAATAACTCCAGTTTCCAAGGACGAGATGTTGTTAGAAAGGTGCAGTTGGGCATAAGCTTCCTATCTGGCAGTCCTTTGGATACGAAGCGAGACGTCTGATGATGTTTAGGTGGTGCCCACTCGTCAAGTCCATCGAGAATAATCAGACATTGTACAGATTCGTCTGCAAGCAATTCAGGCAGCAGCTTCCGATATTTCTCATGATGAAGTAATTGTTTATTTATCATTTGCTCTACAGTGCTTTCATCAAAAGCATCCCTCAAAGAAATAAAGAAAGAAAACTCAAATTGATACATGGTAGTTTCATCTTGAGGTAGGCAATAAACTACATTCCTTTCCGCATGAGCTTTACACCACAAGTCCAGTATCCGCTGACATAGGGTACTCTTCCCCATGCCAGCATCTCCGGTGATGTATATCTTTTTACAGAGACGAGAATCTTTATAAAATATATCGTGGTATGATTCAACAACTTCAGCGTGTCCTTTGGATTTGTTCGGATAGTCAACTCGTTCCATACATGGTTTAACAAACACGTCGGCAATGTCGGCAGCATCTTCATCAGGTTCTAGTGGATATAGTGGTGTTGCGAGACAGTTATCCTTGTAGATACTGATCAGGTATCGCTGAAGACCTGAGAATAGGCAAAATGGGTACAAGGAATAAGTTTACTAGAATAACACTTCTCAAGAACAAGCAACATGATGTAAAGTGTTGGTGGAACATTTGTCTATAATATAATGATTTTCATAATTATGATCATGATGACTTCTTTTGCAAATGTTAGTAAATACTGATAAGTGAGATCCATTGGAAGCAACAAACACAACCGAGAGAATAAAGTAGCAGACTCGGTTTTATCGAGTCTGTTCATGAGAGGTAATGCCAGAAGCAACACCTCTCATGCCCACTAACACTGGCTGAAGTGGTATTCTGCTTCAAAGCCACCTATATTTGGCTCGTTGATCCTAAAGTACCAGTAAAGATAACACTATGATTTGTAGTACAGGGAGACTTCTTACAGCTGCCACACTGCAGTAAACGAAAAAACATGTTCTAACATTTTATATGCATATTTTATACTTAATTGATATGAGTGTAAGTGTTATTTTTTAAAAAAGTAGCTATCTCACCAGCAACAGTCACATTTTACAACATGTACACCGTTTCCAAATCTACTGACTACGAGGTATACATATAATTTACCTATTTTGAGAATGCAAACTCTATAGACACAATATAAACGGCTTTAACCAGCCAGGCTTAACCCAAAAACTAGAGCGTCAATTAAGAGTTGCCAACTCACCATTCATTTTACACATAATCAATCAAGGTTATTTTAAGAACCCATGAATAAACTTATATATGCTTTTAATCAGCACATATAAATTATTATATGACCTGAACACCTGGCTAGAGTTTTGATAAACGGTTTTGTTGTTTAATTTTGCCATTATTTGGCGGGTTAGTTCCTTTAACATACTTTGCTTGGCTGTTTTATATGCTTCTTTTGTGTCTTTCTGACTTTCCATGTATTTGATTGCACCGTCTTTCTCCTTTCTTATTGTTACTGCAGATTCATTTACTGCTGTTTGTATTGTAGCTAATGCTTTCTCTTTCTCTGTTTGGATGTCCTTTCTTTGTTCTTTTCCCTTCATTTCTAATAATAATAAAAAGAGTAATAATAATAATAATAGTAATAATAATAATTTCTTTTTCCCTTCGTTTCTAATAATAATAATAATAATAATAACAACAGTAATAATAATAATAATAATAATATTATGACAATAATAAAAATAATAGTTGTTTAATATTTACAAATAAATACAAATCAAATGAAGCAGCAATGAATCAGTATGGGAAATATTTCCATTCAAACTTTGCACTCGAGGAACTCGGGAGCACTAATTTGTATGCTTCAGTGCATTTCATTGAGGATGGTGTTGTTTTCAAACATTTAACTCAATACACTGTTTTCTATGTTGACAAGACTAATCTGAACTGACATCCCAAATTACATAAAAACCTTATTTATTTTGGCCAATCAAAATTTCTAGAGACTGACAAATTTATTATAAATGTCAAGATTTAGCAGTATAAAGTACTTATGGCTTTTTGTGTCGCCTGCATAGCATGGCAGACACTTAGGGATCACTTTGTCCATCTGTCGTCCGTTGTCGTTGTCCACTTTAACCTGCAACCTAACCTTGGCCATAATTTAAAAAATATTTGACCTATGTTCATTAAACTTCACACAATCTTCATCTCAACACAAGATATGTTGTAACAAGTGTCCAGTATCTCTAACTTTCATTTTGGCAGAGTTATGCCCCTTTTCATAATACTTTAACCTGCAACCTAACCAAGCTGAAATAAGCACACAGCAGGCGTCACAAATGTTCTGTGGAACATCCTTCTTGTTAAAGCTATATTCAACCTTGCCACACAACCTTATCAAAGACAATGTAATTATTCAAAAGAAAATTATATGGGGTTTAATATTGCTTTTAACAATTTTTCAGTCATATCACATTGGTGTCTACTTGTAGCAGTGAACTCAATGTTCAGCTTTATAGTGCTGCCTTACTGGAATACCACACCTTAGACAGATGACATGACACCCCAACCAGTCACATTATACTTAGACCAGGCTGACCAATCCTAGCACTTCCCTTTATTCGCTAAACATCAAGCAAGGGAGCTACTAGTACCATTTTTGGTATGACCTGGCTGAGGATTGAACCCCTAGACCTCCCGCATGTGAGGCAGACTCTTTACCACAAAGTTACCACCACGGTTATTCAAAACACTTGCCAGAGAGAAAATGGGTTTTTCCGATTTCAATTCAAAAGCATTTTTTACTAATGGCAAACTAGGTATTTACACTATGTGGACATTCCAAGAAGTTTGTAAAGCACATATTTTCATATTAGGTAATATTCTTGTCAGGTATGGAACTACTGTTTATTGGTTAATTTTTGTCGAGCCCATTTATAGATCTCGACATAGTGATCACTATCTCGTCCGGGTGTATGTGTGTTGGTCTGTCCATTCCTTCATTCGTTAGTCCATGTCTCCCAACTTTCATTTATTTATTTCTTCTTCATTTCTAGCAGGATTTCCACCAAACTGCATCAGAATGTGCCTTATATACATCTAACGTCATGTACAAAATTGGGTCGCTGTGACCTACTTTGGATGAAAATATAGATGACGTTCTGTCTCCACTACGACATGAGTATTTTGCTCCTTTTTTGCAGGGTGTTCACCAAACTCCTCCAGAATGTTCCTTATATGCATCTAAAATTATGTTAAAATTTCACTGTGACCTACTTTGATGAAATAAAGGTTATGACCAGTTTCCACTACGACATGTACGTCTTGCTACTTTCTTGCAAGATTTTCACCAAGCTTGACTAGAGTTTTATAGATCTGCTTCATGTGCACAGTTTTGCATTGCTGTAACCTACTAAATAACACCTCACTCTACCTAGATAATATTTTGAACACTGACAACCCTTTATTTTCTACTGAAGTAAATACTATCTATCCTAAAGTACTTCACCCAACAGGGCCAGCCATTCCAATTCTGTACCTTGTTGTTGTACAGACCGTACCTTCTTATTGTACAGACCGTACAACAAGAAGGTACAGAATTGGAATGGCTGCTTTTGTATTTGGACTGTAGCTCTGTAATAGTCGGTAGAAATTCAAAAAACAAAATGTGTTCCGTACAATTTCCATCCTCCTTGAGTCGAGGTCAAGGTCGCAGTGAAAGTCAAAGGTCAAATTTGTGTCTTGGCCATAATTCAGCAGTGTATGATTTTGGATCAGAAATATAGAAATATAGAAATATATTTGGCAGAAAGGTTCACCACACAGAGATGATGTGTCGCATACAACCCCAGCAAACCTAGGCCCAAAGTCAAGGTCAAGTCCGAGGTTAAACTGTCTGTCGAAGCATTTTCCTGTCTGAACTTTTCTCGACGATTAAGGTTGTAGTAAAGGTCAAATGTCAAATTTGTGTCCGGGCCATAACTCAGCAGTGATTGATTGGATCAATAGAGATTTAGTAGAAAGGTTCATCTAATGGGGGCAAAGTGCAGTGTACAAATCCCTCGAACCTATGGCTGTTTCAATATTTTTGGTGTTCTTTTTACCCATGATGATATGAGATTTACTGCAGTTTCTTTTTCCTTACCAATGTTTGCAACTTCTTGTGTGCCACGTGTTTGTATGGCCTTGAGAGCTTCTTGTTTTTTTCTCTTCCATTACCTTCATGGCCTCATCTCTTATTCTTGTTCCGTCTTCCTCTGTTACAGACAGGTCACCATTTCTAATCTGAAATAGATGGAAGTTATCATCTTCAAATGATGAGATGTGTTAAACCTCAAACAAATCATACTATCTTGTTATACATGAGCAAGCATTTTTTGTGGCGACTACTCCTCCGAAACTACTTGATGGCTTTTCATGAAACTCCACAGGAGTAATGCTCTTGATGCCTAAGTAAAAATCAGCTGGACTGGAAATTCAAGATGGCCACCACAGCTAAAGATAGATTTTTGCAAAAGTCAGTTTTGTCTCAAATAGTCGTTTGAGATCTAGTCTGAGACATGGCTAGTCTGAGTTGAAATATTGGCCCAGTCAACCGCATGTTTGACCTTGAATCTTGAGATCATGTGTTTTAAGTCTCAGTGGCGCCACTGGGTTACTCTTGTGTGTCCTTGGGTAAGATACCACACCTAACCTTGTCCATTTTTGATATCATTGCAACTAAATAGTATTTTTCAAATGCATTTTTAAAACCACTCAAAAACTGATTTTAGAATATATCAAGAAGGCTTAAGACAAGCTTCAGTGATATATATATACCGCATTTCATCAGATAAATGTAAATGTAGATTCTTTAATTTAAACTTAATCAATATCCTTGATTTTAACATGTTTATTAAATTAATAATTCTATTCCTTAAAAGTATTTTGCAAGTATTTAACATTGATTCTAATTTAAATCAAATTAATAAAACTAACACTGGGTAATAAATTATGAATAAAAACTCTTTGCTTGTACACATAATATATAAATTATCCGATCTTGGTAGTAAAACTTAAATCTGTTTAATTTTGGATGGTTGAGGTTTGTTTAGACAGTCTTTGGAGTTTATTTTCCACAAGTTTTTAAATTCATGAGACAGTGGATTCTTGAATATTAACGAAAATACAACCCTAGCGAATAATACCAGATCCCCAGTCGCAGTATATATTGTCCAAATACAAGTCGTGTGCATCCCCTGAATTTACTCTGCCGCATACCTGTATCAACATGGAAATGGCGTCGATGGCATATTTATCTGTTGCTAGGTACTTAGCATCTGATAACATCGTTTCCATGACATCTATGTAACTATTTAGCTCGCAGTCAGTGACTTGAAAAGTTGATGAATGGAGAATTGTATTTCTGGTTGTACGTGCCTGAAATATAAAGATGACGATATGTTCGTCTAATTAAATATTTAAGATAAACTGCAGTAATGTAACATCAGTTTATATCTGGAAGTGGAATAACACATAATATTGGCCATGCTAAGAGAAAACATAACTTGGCAGATTTGTGCCATGTTGAGTAATTTTTCACGAAAATAAGTGTTTGATATTATTGCAAAGACAAGATAATGAAAAAATTTCATCATCCAGTAATGAAACATCTATATTATATGATCTGTAAAATATTTGTCCTAAATTACAGGTATTATAGAATTCTGCATTTCATATTAAACTTTAAGGGTGTTCCACGGAACACTTGTGTCGACTGCCGTGTGCTTATTTCATCAAGTACAATCTAACTATAAACTTTGAAGACAGTGGGTGCAATCCTTCATGAATTATGGAGCAGATTTTCTTTTAATTGTCAAAGTTTATGAAAAGGGGCATAACTCTGCATTGGATAATTGCTAAGGAGGAACTGTATAATGTTCCATGACCTTAAGTCAATATTTTATCAAGTTGAGTAATTTTTCACATGAGCAAAATTAGGTTACTGGTTAATGTTTTATAAAAAGGGTCGTAACTCTGCCAAAATAAAAAGTCAGAGTTATTGGAAATTCCAGCAGCATTGAATAATAGATAAAGAAGAATTGTTTACAGTTTTGTGACCATAGGTTAATATTTTGCCAAGTTATGAGCCAGGTTAGGTTGCAGGTTAAGTTTTATGAAAAGGGGTATAACTCTGTCAAAATGAAAATCAGAGTTTTTGGACATTCGTTGAGTCAGGTGAAGATGTGTGTGAAGTTTCATGAACATAGGTCAAATACTTTTCCTGTTATGGTCAGTTATGAACTTGGTAAGGTTGCAGGTTCAAGTTTTATGAAAAGGGGCATAACTCTGCCAAAATGAAAGTCAGAGTAAGTTTTAATGGGTAACAACTTTTCTTGAGTTAAGATGGAGATGAGTGTGAAGTTCAGCTACTTTTCAAGTTATGGAAAAGGTTAGGTTGCAGGTTAAAGTGTGACGGACGACCGACAACGATGGCTGATGGACAAAGTGATCCCTAAGTGTCTGCTATGCTACGCAGGCGACACAATAAAGTAGACGTAAAGCTTTTGCGAAGAAACAATTGAATTGAATTGGATTTTATTGCACCAACAGCTATTGTCATATGGCGACCTTCCAGCTTCCATTGGTGGAGGAAGACCCCAGGTGCCCCTCTGGACAAGTTTCAACATAAAGGTTGAACATAAAGATTTTCTACCTCCACGAGGGCTCGAACCCACAGCTTTGAGGGCCAAGTGATTTCAAGCCAGAGACTCTAACAACTCGGCCACAACTCGGCGACGGACGTCCCCCGAAGAAACAAATTAAAAGACTGAGTTTTATTTCAGTACTTATACCTCTTAGAAAATATTGATTTCATTAACATAATTTCGGGTATAAAGGAAAGATATTTAAGATATAAAGTCACTACACATTTGGGCATGTGTCCCAATTCCATACGACATTGATGATTAACCATTAACCTGTTGAGCACGACTATAATAGCCTTTGCGTCCACTGGCTGCTTATTAGTCATTTCCCCCCAAAACATCCCTTTATCATATAAATGGAATGGTCTTAATTCAAAGAAAGAATAGTCCATTATATGTATGTAGCGGGTTAAGGGTTAATGGGATAAAAATATGCCCAATTTACCTGTTTAAATATGTTATTTCTGTTTCTGTGAGAAAGATCTTTTTCCACCCAATTTTGGAAGTCTTTGTGGTTAATGATGACATTCACTAGACCAGTAAAGTCTGTCTCTGCAGCAGACGACACTGCCTGGTACCCATCTGGTGACATGTAGGCTTTGTCCAGCTCCCAATCACTGGTTCCCCATCGCTGGGCAACTGTATTATCCCAAGAGGGTCGCTTGTATCGGTGGCTTTGCTCAACCTTAAATCGCATTTCATGGCAAATACCAGCAGGACAACTTGAGCCCCTTTGTACATCAATGGTTATGCAATTTGTACAAATGGTCCCTGTTGGTATGTCGTTCTTCAGCCATATATCGGCAAGGACAGCCTGGTGGATATGTTTCACTTTGGTTTTGACAAAATCTTCAATTCCCTCCCTAGTAATCTTAAGTGCAAGCCCAGCCTTGACCCAATTTTTGTAAAGTGGGTCAGTCAAGGTGCCTTTAAGGTTTGCCATGGTTACAGGACTATGAATTTTGTCAGCTGTCAGTTTTTATCTGCAATAATAAAAATGAATGGTGTTTTACATTCTGACAAACAGAAGTTACATTGACCTACTTTTTATTAACAATGTTTAGTTACCTCTTGTTAGCTCACCATCGGCTCAAGTGAGCTATTGTGATCACTTTTCGTCTGTCGTCCCTCAAGCCGTCCATTCGTCGACAATTGCTTCAAACGGCATCTCCTCAGTAATCTCATCATCAATTTAAACAAACACAGGGTTACCAGCGACTTTTTTCAAGGTCAGGGAATTTTGAAAAATTGGTCAGGGAAATTTGAATTTTCTGAAAAGTCAGTGGGGGTGAAAAAATTGTCGAGAAGTTGTGTATTTTGTTGTCGAGAAATTGTGTATCTGTGGCTATGGCAGTCTTCAAATTACAAACTGATCAGTTTTAACCCTTAATGCAAATGCCTTTATATTTTTGTCATTTTATTGTTGTTATTAATACAATAATACTCAATAATCAATTTTGGCTGAAAATAACGGATGCATCAGTACATTCTTTGTCATTTGAATTAAATTGAAAGCTGAAAGGATTTGGGATGATTTTGTTGCTTTTGTACATAATAATTGATGTAACATATATCTTTCAATTTCAATTAAAGTGATATGTGTGGAATGGTCGGCTGTAGGGGAGTGAGGTCAGGCCGATAAAATTGCGTCATATTGCAGGGGCTTTTTTTTGGCTGTTTTTATAGCCGAAATTCGGGCATATTCCCAATGCCAAAACATAGCATTTTTTCCTCTTATTATAATTGGGATCTTTTTTTTTTTCCTTTTTTTTTTGTGCCAATCCAATGATGGGGTTCAAAAGCTTATAAATGCTTCTGTTTATCTTGGTGTACAAAAAACAGTATTAAAGATATAATTATGAAAGGAATGCTTTAATTTATATTTTTCCTGCATTTTATTAAAAATCGCGCTAAAATTCCCAATTTTATGAAAAATTACGCTAAAATTCCCAATTCTAGGGGTACGGGTCATGTTCCTAAAATCATAAAAAAAAGCCCTGTATTGGTCACTAAAAAATTACAATTGGTCAGGGAACAGTCAGGGAATTTGATTTGACCCAGGTGCTGGCAACCCTGAATGAATAAATGAATGGTGTTTTACGGCATGTCGATGCATATATAGGTCATATTGTGCGGAAGAAATAAAATAGTAATAAGTTAACTTCACATGGATGATCCTGAACAGGGACATAATTTTGAAACCATTGAGATCCCCACCTTATAACCATATATACTCTTACCGGGCATGAACAGATGGATACAACCATCCAACCAGCATCGGCTCCAGGGTCTGTCCCAACCCCTGGGGAAATAACCCATGGGTTATAACTAAAAAACTAACATATCATACCCGTAGCCAGGGGGGGTGCGTTGGGTGCGTCCGCACCCAACTTTTTTGGACAAAAAATGCTCTATAGCTTCTGTCTCTAAATATAGATATAAAAGTCACCAGAATGCATGATTTACCGTTTCAATTTCAAAATTTTCTAGGGGGAGGACCCCCTAACCCCCCACCTGCAGGAGGGGGTCACCCCCTCCCGCACCTACCCCCATCGCCACTTCTCATGTATTGAGGTAAGGCCAATAAAAGAGAAATTTCATATAAAAAATGCTCTATAGCTTCTGTCCCTAAATATAGATATAAAAGTCACCAGAATACATGATTTACCGTTTCAATTTCAAAATTTTCTAGGGGGAGGACCCCCTAACCCCCCATCTGCAGGAGTGGGACACCCCCTCCCGCACCTACCCCTCAATTCGCCGCGTTTCGGCAATATCCGCACCCCCCTTTTCAAAAAACTGGCTACGGGCCTGCATATATATAATATTTCTATATACAGTCCATGTTTTCAGGGTTAGTGCACATAGATCTACCCAAACATACCGGTAATAAGAAATATTTTGACTTTGCGCCATCTAAGCGAATAACAATGTAATTTCATATCTATTAACTCTCTAGTATTATTGTCAATAATTACAGCCTAGCTAGAGTGACACAAAAGAAAATAATCACTGATGAAATTTTTGTGATACAAAATACCTTAGTTAACCTTTAATACTTTAAAGGGTATATTAGACTTCCTGTAACCACCATCAGATCTATAGTTTACATTACAAATTTAAGTGACAAATTTACCTGAAAGTGTATGCTTCTTTTTGCCGATACGCCATATTGGTTAGTTACTGAAATTTGGGGGTGATTTCAAGTTCTAGTCTAGTCACAAGTTGGGATACCATAATGCTAAATATAGATTGGGATATTCCACAATTCTATTTTAGTAATCTTTTCCCAGGTGTTGATAATGTAATTCAATTTCTAATGTATTTGCATTTAATATAGTAATTTGTTGCAATTCCTTAAATGTTTAGTTTGTAAATGAAAAAAAAAAGAAAAAAAGAAGAAACAGGTTTTACCTTTCGCGTAATGGCAACAGCATGGCATGCTGTCATCATTCAAGTTTTATATTTAGGTCATGTTCTGAAGAACTGTATGCATTGGCGACTTCAAACGTTGTTATAGTGGTATCTTGGGTACTACAACTCAATATTACATAGCAATAACGAGTGTGACCGTGAATCTCCAGGCAAAGGGTAGATTACTTAGAAATTTATACATTCAAGTTTTGCATTTAGGTCACTTAGTTCTATTTCTCTCAAATAAAATACAGAAGATCAACCCAGTTGGGATGTAACTACCTTATGCATCGTTTATGTGTGTCAAACTGCAGCGTAGGCAGACATTTAATTCTGCAGAATTCTTGTGTATCGTATTTACAAAAATATACCAATAAGGTAGCAATGTACAGTTTATTGTCCAGCTCGTTTGCGGAGAGCTCGACTTAGGGATTACTCTTGCATTCGATGTTAAGTGCGTGCGTGCGTGCAAGTGTGCCTCCATACATCCCTATTACGTCCAATTAAGATACATAAGTTCTGTTTATTTTGACTTATAAGGTACGGATATTGCCCAGACTGCATCAGTGTGTTTCCCTTATTGACCTGTGACCTACTTTCTGCTAAATATAGGATAAGTCGGGTTTAGGTTACAAGTTTTAAATCTCATCTCTATTGGTGGGATATTGATCAAACTCCATCAGTATGTTCCTCTTATTGACCTGACTTGGTAAACCAACATTTTTGTTGCTGTGACCTACTTTCTCTAAAATATGGGTCACATGTTGTTTTGTGTACAATTTCTGAGTTTCAGCTTCTATTCGTTGGATATGGATCACCTTCATCAGTATGTTCCTTTTATCAACCTGACGTGGTAAACCAATTTGTGTATGGCTGGGACCTACCTTGTTCGAAATATGGTTCATGTCATGTTAATGGTACAACCTTTGTATCTCTGTCAGTGTGCGATACATTGACCATCTGCATCCATTTGTTTTGCTTACTGTGTGGGCTTGACATGCTGGCTATGGCCATCTTGTTAGAGATTAAGCTCTACTGGTCAAAGGCCGAGCTTATGGGATGGCATGCTGCCCATCAATTGTTTGTTTGTAGAATTAGGGATTTTTGTCTCGCCCACAATAGTGGGTAGCGAGACATAGCAGTCACTTTTCCATTGGTGGCAGCAGCAGCCATATTTTAAATCAACTATATCTCAACAACTGCTGCTCGAATTGTTCTGAAACTTTGTCAGATGCTTTGTTGGGTCAAGGGACATCACATAATGCCAAAATTACCAAGGTCAAGGGCATATTTTGCCTTATTTTCCCAAAACTTAACCTTGGTTAGGTAACTTAACCTCAGTTAACTGTATGTGATTGCCTCATTTTTTTTGTTTGATACTTGGTCATATGTATTGTTGGCACTGGTGGACATCATTGAATGACACAAATTACCAAGGTCAAGGTCATATTTTGCTTATTTTCTCTAAACTTAACCTTGGTTAGGTAACTTAACCTTGGTTAGGTAACTAAACCTCAGTTAACTTTATGTCTTTGATACTTGGTCATATGTATTGTTGGCATGGGTGGACATCGCTGAACGACAAAAAATACCAAGGTCAAGGTCATGTTTTGCGTTATTTACCCTAAACATCAGTTTGATTAGGTAAGATAACCTCAGTTAACTTTCTTTGATAGCTTTAATTTCTTTGTTTGATACTTGGTCATATGTATTGTTGGCATTGGTGGACATCACTGAATGACAAAAATTACCATGGTCAAGGTCATATTTTGCATTATTTTCCCCAAATTTAACCTTGGTTAGGTAACTTAACCTCAGTTAACTTTATGTGATTGTCTCACTTTATGTCTTTGATACCTGGTCATATGTATTGTTGGCATTGATGGACATCGCTGGATGAGGTCAAGGTCATATTTTGCATTATTTTCCCCAGACTTAACCTTAGTTAGGTAACTTAACCTCAGTTAAGTTTATGTGATTGCCTCACTATGTCTTCGATACTTGGTCATATGTATTGTTGGCACTGGTGGACATCGCTGAACGACAAAAAATACCAAGGTCAAGGTCATCATATTTTGCATTATTTTCCCAAAACTACACCCTGGTAAAACAACTTAACCTCAGTAACTTAACTTCTTTTATGATTACCTCGCTTTTATTTGTTTGATACTTGGTCATATGAAGTGTTGCCTTTGGTGGACATCATTTAAGCACAAATTTCATGAAATATTTCATATGCGGTTTGCAGCGGTGGGCGAGACGCCCTCACACTGAGGTCTTGTTCTAAAAACAGTCCATTTTGAAAGCCTCTTTAAAGGCAAATTTGATTCAGTTGATGTGTTTATTAATGTGCATTGTTTTTTCCAGGATCTGATGAACTATTGTGCCAGTGATGTTGTCGCCACATGTGAAGTGTTCAAGGTGCTGTGGCCACAGTTCAATGACAGGTCAGTCTTTCTCACATTGACAGAATTTTATTTGTCTCTCACATTGACAGAAGTTTATTCTCATGTACACTGGGTTAGGTCAGTCTTTCTCACACATTGACAGAATTGATTCTTATATACACTGGATAAGGTCACACATTGACAGAATTGATTCTCATGTACACTGGGTCATGTCAGTCTTTCTCATACATTGAAAGTGTTGTCTTTCATTTTACACTGGTTCAAGTCAGTCTTTTCATACATGGAAAAGGTTGACTTTCATTTTACACTGGGTCAAGTCAGTTTTTCTCACACATCGACAAAATTGATTCTCATTTACACTGGGTCAAGTCAGTCTTTCTCATACATTGACAAAATTGATTCTCGTTTACACTGGGTCAGGTCAGTCTTTCTCATACATCAACAAAATTGATTCTCGTTTACACTGGGTCAGGTCAGTCTTTCTCACACATCGACAAAATTGATTCTCATTTACACTGGGTCGGGTCAGTCTTGAAAATTACGTAAAACAACATACAAACTTTTTCTGTCAATAACACAAATTTTTATCCCATACCTGATACAGTTGTCTCCCATTTTACCATCAATAAACAAATCGTTCTCCCCTATCTGTTACAGTTGTCTCCCATTTTACCCTCAATAACACAAATCTTATCCCCTATCTGATACAATTGTCTCCCATTTTACTGTCGATAACACAAATCTTTCTTCCCTACCTGATACAGTTATCTCCCATTTTATCTTCAATAACACAAATCTTTCTCCCCTACCTGATAAAGTTGTCTCCCATTTTACCTTCAGTAACGCAAATCTTTCTCCCCTACCTGATACCGTTGCCTCCCATTTTACCGTCAATAACACAAATCTTTCTCCACTACCTGATACAATTGTCTCCCATTTTACCATTAATAATGCATATCTTCTACCCTACCTGATACAGTTGTCTCCCATTTTACCATCAATAAACGAATCGTTCTCCCCTATCTGTTACAGTTGTCTCCCATTTTACCCTCAATAACACAAATCTTATCCCCTTTCTGATACAATTGTCTCCCATTTTACCGTCGATAACACAAATCTTTCTCCCCTACCTGATACAGTTGTCTCCCATTTTACCATCACAAATGCAAATCTTTCTCCCCCACCTGATAACCTGATACAGTTGTCTCCCTTTTAACCATTAATAACACAAATCTTTCTCCTCCCTATCTGATACAGTTGTCTCCCATTTTACCATCAATAACCCAAATCTTTCTCACCTACCTGATACAGTTTTCTCCCATTTTACCCTCAACGCAAATCTGTCTCCCCAATACAGTTGTCTCCCATTTTACCATCAATAACACAAATCTTTTTCCAATATCTGATACATTTGTCTCCCATTTTACACTCAATAACACAAATCTTTCTCCCCTACCCGATACATTTGTCTCCCATTTTACCCTCAGTAACACACATCTGTCTCCCATGTCTGATACAGTTATCTCCCATTTACTCTAAGAGCTGACAGATAATCTTCTGCATCTGCTTTATATTTTGTAGATTTCCACACCCGGTGACGTTGGCAGGCATGATGGAAATGGGGACTGGTTATTTGCCCATTAACGAGAACTGGGAACGCTACATACATCAGTCTAACACAGTCTACGAGGACATGCAGCGAGAATCCAAACAGCTTCTCATGAAACTGGCCAATGATGCTTGCCAATACGTCAAAGATGGAAGGTAACAGAGATATCATTTGTCAGTTTGGCTGCTTTTTATGTCATGTGGGTTAAGGTCGGGCTTAAGGAGCAAATTCTGACTTTGAAGTCATTTTCACAGTAAAGGTGGGTCTACAATTTGAAGTGATATACCCTTCTTCTGTAGCACTTTTTGTACATTATACGCTCATAAATTGTGACTCCAAAACTGCTCAAGCTATCTTCATGAAACTTGCTTCACATATTAACCTAGCTGTCTTCATTTGATACTTTAAGACTCTGATACATTTTTGTTTTGAAATAGAAATACACTTTATTTGAATTATATATACAACTGTTAAAATATAGTCCCCATTTATAGTAATATTTAATATTTAGCAACAAAACGCAGCGGAGTCTTCAAGCTTTCCAGGCTGAACATGTTCATTAACAGTAATTATTCAAAAGGTGACATACGGCTTACTTTAATGCGTATACACATTTTGTATGAAACTGAAGCACATTATGAAGGTTTTCATTTATAGTTGGATTGACATCAGTCACTGTTCTAGATCGCATCCAGTCCCTTTAAATAATTGCTTTATTATATTGATTTAACTTGATTTGTTTACTTATAAAATTAATGGAATCTGAAAAAGTGTAAGGCCATGTAAAAAAAAAAGTATGTGTTTTCTATGTTGTCACATGATGCTTTGTTGTTTTAAAATGACATAGATGAACTATGGCACGCCAAATGTACTGTTGCACGGTATTATGGAATGAACTATTGCGCAGTTGGCATATTTCCCATCAGACTGGTCAGAACTATTTAATCACTCACACTTACATTGTATGATATATAATAATTATCAATACAGTAGGGTAGTTTTTCTATTATGTATTATAATGGGTCACACTAATGTACTTTTCTACCAAGTACAGTATGCATGTATACAGATCTAAGAAAAGTCATATGTACTTTTCTACCAAGTACAGTATGCGTGTATACAGATCTAAGGAAAGTCATATGTACTTTTGTACCAAGTACAGTATGCATGTATACAGATCTAAGGAAAGTCATATGTACTTTTGTACCAAGTACAGTATGCATGTATACAGATCTAAGGAAAGTCATATGTACTTTTGTACCAAGTACAGTATGCATGTATACAGATCTAAGGAAAGTCATATGTACTTTTCTACCAAGTACAGTATGCATGTATACAGATCTAAGAAAAGTCATATGTACTTTTCTACCAAGTACAGTATGCGTGTATACAGATCTAAGGAAAGTCATATGTACTTTTGTACAAGTACAGTATGCATGTATACAGATCTAAGGAAAGTCATATGTACTTTTGTACCAAGTACAGTATGCATGTATACAGTTCTAAGGAAAGTCATATGTACTTTTCTGCCATGTTAGACAAAAACACAAATGACAATTTGTTATAAAGAAGTTTTATTTGTTCAGTAACATACTAATAATCTTCCAGTTCAGATAAGTATAGCTTGTTTTGGATGAATATTACAATTAAGAAGATTAAGTGTATAAATAACCTATATAGGTTGCAGGTGTAATGTAAGAAAGCATTCTCTTTACATGCATATTTCATAGCTAACAAACATGGAGGTGTATAAAACCTAATTATCATAATTATGTATGTCAAAGTTCTTTTGAAAGCTATTGTCACTGACTAGTTTGCAGGTCTTCATGCCCCAATCAATACACAAGGTACACTTTCATGTAAAATGTATAATAGGAAATATTTAAACTTTTCGACACAAAGCAATCTTTTAAAGGGACACATGGCAATCTTGACTTTTTAAAAACTCATGGCGTCCTTTTAGTTTTTAGCCAGAGCTTATGCCGTGGTGCGGTGTCCGCCGTTTGTCCGTCTGTCCGTAAACTTTTTTTGCAGCGACTACTCTGAGAAACTACTTGATGGATTTTCATGAAACTTTACAGGAATGTGGCCATAATGTCTAGTTGATCCTAGCAGAAATTCACGTCGATGTGAAATCCAAGATGGCCACCAAAGCTAAAAATAGATTTTTAAAAATGATCAACATGACATGATGTAGGTCCTTGTCGAAAATTGTTTTGATTCGATGTTAAACATGGCTGCCAGCTGCCATCTTTGTTTACATAGTTATATAGTAAAAACTTGTAGCGACTACTGCTCTAAAACTAGTTGATGGATTTTCATGAAACTTCACAGGAAGAATGTTGCTCTTGATGTCTAATTGATCCTAACAAAACTTCAGGTTGGCCGGAATTCAAGATGGCCACCACGTCTAAAAATAGATTTTTAAAAAACAAGTTTGTGGCGACTACCGTATTTACCGTATAAGTTGGGGCAGGATTAATTAATTACAATAATTAGTGTCCCAAACGATACTTGTTCAAAAAAAAAAAAAAAAAAATATTGGCCCAAATAATATAACGGACTTAATTTGGGGTTAAGTTTCGGTCAGTGGAAATCCATTAAACTATCGTGACTATCGTGATTCAAATTAACAACGTCTTACCGCAGAACATGTTTTCTTTAATCCATTAATAACAATCGACTAATTAGAAATATCAATTTCTTACTGCAAAGTTTATCACTTTCATTTTAATCCATTAATGAACCAATCCTTTTGTACACTGTAATTATTCCTCCCTAAATGTGCACTTGTTTATAAATAATGAAAAGATCAGTCAAAACGTCCCGGCTTTGTAGTCAAACACAAGTATTTGATGTGCCGACGTAGTTTCTTTGATCTTTATATATATATATTTATATAGCACCGTTAAAATACGGCAAATAGCATCCCTTTAAATGAAGTTTGATGCAGTCTTGTACGGACTTAATTTCCTGGTGTGCGGACCACATCATATCAGAAATTATCTGTGAAATAGCCTAGAGCGAGGATTACCGGTTTAAACAATAGAGTCCCTTTAATTTAGCTGACATTGTGATCAGCAGCTGGTAAAATCAGTTTGATGCCGTGAGCAACTGACTGCAAGGAAAGAAAAACTAAGAAAATATCGTTATTATTTTATTTATTTATTTTTATAGGTTGGTAGCACATGATTCACGTCTTTCGTCAGGTGCTTCATGATTGTTGACATATCTTCTTTCCAACTCTCATCGCTCAAACCGTCATGTGGTCGACTCCAATATTCAGCTTAAAAATAAAGCACTACATTTAAATGAACGTACTTAACTATGGACAGTATAAGAATTATACTGTGAAATAGCCTGGAGCGAAGATTACCGGTTTAAACAATAGAGTCCCTTTAATTTAGCTGACCTTGTGATCAGCTGGTAAACACATGTGTGTAAAATCAGTGTGATGCCGCGAGGAACAGACTAGAAATAACCGGCGTGTTTTATCGCAGTGCATAAATACAAGGTACGATAACTAATTGAATATGAAATAATGATTTAAACTAACAATCACTTATATAAAATACTATAATTATTTCACAGTTCAATTAAAATTGTGATTGCTAGCATTTTGTCGCACGCGTCTAGATTCCAACAATTAAAATAAATACACGTCACTTCCTGTGTGCGTAAGTGTATAATTACCAGATTTACTCAGTGCTTTAATAACTAGTTAGTTCACTGACTTATTTTATGCATTTTTTTTACATTAATTTTGATCATGATTTCGGCAGAATTTGGTTGATGGCCCAATTAAAATTATCTGAAAATTTTGAAATTTTTTGAAATTTTTAATATGGCCCAAAGTAAAAATAATTATTTTCCTAAAATGCAAGGTTGCCCCAATCCTTACGGTGCCCCAACTTATACGGTAAATACGGTACTTCTAAACTATAAGTGATATTGATATTGGATTTTTTTTTTTTAAATGATCAGCATGACATGATGTTGATCCTTGTCGAAAATTTATTTTGATTCGACATTAAACATGGCCCCGTCTGTCGGATGGGGACGTAAACCGGACGGTCCTGTGAATCGGTCTATCCTCCGAGCACATTAAAGAACCATAGGAATCTATTCGATAATAAGAGTAGGGCAGGTTCATGGATTCCTATGTATCCTTCCCCTCTCTCTGGGGCGGCTCTAAATAACCTATACTAGGTTGATGAGCCGTTAAACAACATTCAATTCAACATGGCCGTCCCATCTTGATGTCTTGTTGATTATAAATACAGATGCTAATTTCAGTCTTGATAAACACTTTAAGATTGTTGTGTACCCCTTTAAAGGTACATTAGCCGTAACATTTAGCTTATAAAACACAAAATAATTTACTCGGTATATGAATTGAATTAGGTTTTAAGGCGCACCAACACATGAAAGGTTATATGGCGCCTAACAGGAATGAACGTGCAAGGCTGCAAATTCTATAGTAGACACTCCATTTACGATGGAGCCACGTTTGCATATACGGTGTCATGATAAAGACCTTGAATGAGCATTAAAAAAATGACAAAATGAATATGAATGGGGGTGGGGGCGTGTCCTACCATTGCATGTGACGAGTGTGTTTGTGAGAGTGCAGGGGTTGTATTCTACCCTGGCAACCATACGGGGATGGGGTTGTGGCGGGGGTTGGGGGGATCCTACCATTGAATGTGACAGTGTGTTTATGATGAGATTGCAGGGGTTGTATTCTACCCTGGCAACCACACCGGGGTGGATGGGGGTCCTACCATTCTGCATGTGACAGTGTGTTTGTGAGATTGCAGGGTTGTTTTCTACCCTGGCAACCATACGGGGATACTCGGTATATATATTGAGGGAATTTGTTTTTTACATACGTCGAATATGCACCATATATACATGCATATTCATTGTCCGAACAGACATCCAAATCATCGCTATTTCAAGACATCACCATTTTGAACCACCGTCATTGAACTGTTCGGAGAGTGCCGAATCAAAGTCGGAAATATTACGAGTAGTTTCCGAAAGCAGCCGATCACTAGCAATTAAAAACAACATTATTAACACAGGCGTTTTTTTGTTTGGCATAATCTCACTAAAATAGGCATACTGTATTTATTCAGGCAAAATCTTCACAAACCTCATACTGCTACCATTATTGGAGATAAGATGTTTTGACACAACTTAATGGTGGTACAAAAAAACTAAAAGTTTACAGCTTTCTGGGGTCGCAAACCCACACCAAAAGCTAATAGCGGTCACATGAGCAAAAAACGATTATTGTTGTTCAAGTATTTAAAACTTGTTTTATTATCCCCTGCCGAAGGCGGAAGGATATTAATTTGGCGTTGTCCGTCCATCCTTCCGTCCTTCAGTCAATCCGAAGCCATATCTTCATAACTACAAGTTGGATTTTCATTACACTTGGTAATAATGTTTATCCTGATAGTGGGATGACACACGGCTATTTTTTTATAAGGAATCGCCCCGTATAACGCAGGAGTTGTTGCCCTTTAATTGCCAAAAATTGCTTAATTCTGTCCGTCCTCAGCCACTTGATAACCGCTTGTTTGATTTTCATTAAACTTGATTATAATGTTTATCCCAAAAGTGGGATGTGACGCGGCAAATTTATTTCGGAATCATCCTAGTAACACCGGAGTTATTGCCCTTTAATTGATAACAATTGCTTAATTCTGTCCGTCCACAGTCATATCTTGATAACCGCTTGTTTGATTTTCATTAAACTTGATTATAATGTTTATCCCAATAGTGAGATGTGACGCGGCAAATTTATTTCAGAATCGTCCTAGTAACGCCGGAGTTATTGCCCTTAAATTGATAAATGTCTCCTTGAATTATTCAGGTCGTGGATTCAAATCTCACAGGAGGCATATTTTTATTTTTTTTAAATTATTTCCTTTTTTCATAAGAAACCTTGGTTCATTTAATTGGGAGCTTAGGGGCCCTTGTTGGATCAGTTTTACATAGAGTTGGGTTTTTTTTTGTGTTTTTTAAAAATAAATTATTTTTATTTTTTTTATTATTAATTTATTTTCTCACAAGAAGCCTTGGTTCATGGGATCATATTTTCTTTAATGGGGAGCTTAGGCCCCTTGTTGGATCAGTTTTACATAGAGTTATAGGGAAGAACTTCAAAAAAGGTTTAATCTTTTTTATTTATTATCAGCTCTACCAGTTTTGATCAAATGGTGACCCTGGGGTCAAATTTGGCCCCGCCCCAGGGGTCGCAGTTTTACATAGACTTATGCGAGGGATGTTCGAAAAGTAACAGATAAAATGCCATAACTTTTGTTTGAGTAGGACCATTTTTATGAAATTTCACACAAGGGTACCTTAACTCATCACGGATATGTTCTATGAACATGTTTACCTTATCACAAGGTATGCGTTCACTAGCATCACGGATATGTTCTATGAACATGACATCAAGTAACGTTAAGCGGGGCTACTCGTAACGTTACACGAACTCTTCAGTTTTTGTACATTTTAAATAGAGAAACTATACATTTTCTGACGCCAGAATTGCTCAAAATGCACGTTGACGTTTCCCGAACTTTCTACATTATGTCAGGTATGCGAACGAATGTTTTTGACGTCATTTCCATGCTACAGTTGTGATTGTCAATCGCACTTTGAAATCGTTCGAATTCAGACATGACTCTATCAAATTATCAGCGCTACTCTATCAAATTACGTGTTTTGAGCTACCTCATGATAGTACACCATCACATACCGCTGCGATTACCCAGGAAACCCTTACTGAACTTAATATAGACACTATACAGCACCCTCCTTACTCACCAGATATGGCCCCCGTGTGATTTTTACCTGTTCCCGGCTATTAAAGCCTGTTCCCGGCCATTAAAGGCCATTAAAGCAGTAATGCGCGGTCAACACTTCGATGACGTTCACGATCTTCCAGTTTTTGTTCGTGAAGTTATCCGGAAAATTCCAATAGAGAACTTTGAAAAATGTTTCTCATCATGGGTAAAAAGAGAAAATTTGAAGACGGTAACGTGTTACGGTATGTAGATTTTCAAGATATTATAAACGAATAAAATCCGACGTGCTACGCTCAAAGTTACTTGACGTTGCCATAGTGACGCTAGTAAACGCATACCTTATGACAATGTAAAAATGTTCATAGAACATATCCGTGATAAGCTAAGGTACCCTTGTGTGAAATTTTATAAAAATGGCCCTACTCAAATAAAAGTTATGGCATTTTTCCTGTTACTTTTCGAACACCCCTCGTACATGTATATAGGGAAAAACTTTAAAATCGTCTTCTCTGAAACTACAAGAGGTTTAATATTTTGTATTTACACTCAGTTTATTGTCCTCTACCAAGTTTGTTCAAATGGTGACACTGGGGTCAAATTTGGCTCTGCCCCTGGGTCACATGTCAAACTTGGTTTGAGTGTTTATATTGATGGAAGTTTGATTTATTTTAAAGCTAGCCAAACTTCAGCCAAATACATCCCTCCCCCTTAAATAGCAAGATCATCTGATAGTAGCCGTAGTAATGAGATGAAGTAATCAGATTGATAAATATGACATGGCCAGGTAATTAAAAATAATCATTGATATACAATTCTACATTTCTTGTATATTACATTTATTACTATATTATACACACCTGCTAATATTACACCCAGTCCAGCCCTTTAGTCCCACTATAGAAGTCAGTGCCTTAAAATGGTACATCTTTTTTTCAAATCCACTATGGTGATGAATTTCAAAAATACTATCTAGTAGATATTCGAATTTATGAAGGCTCAATGTCATGATTTATACAAATTAAAAAAATAAATCCAAACACATTTCTTCCACGTGAGGATAATACATCATTCGGCAGGGGATATCAATTCATCGAATTTGCTTGTCATTATTTATTTGTTTATTATTATTTTGTTTTATTATTTTGTTTTTTTCCTCATAAGAAGCCTTGGTTCATGGGTTAATTCAGTCCAGCCCTTTAGTCCCACTATAAAATTCAATGCCTTAAAATGGTACATCTTTTTTTGGCCAGCAGAGCTTATGGGATGACGAGTTGTCCGTCATCCGTCCGTCGTCCGTTGTCCGTGTCTGTCGTTTATTAACTTTTGCCTTGTGAACACTCTAGGGCCTTCATTATTAATCTGATCTTTACGAAGCTTTGCCAGTGTCTTTATAGCAATGAAAGCTCGGACAAGTTCGAAAATCAGCCAGATTGGACTAATTTCACCGGAGTTAGGACCCTTGTTTTGCTGAAAAATGCCATATTAAGCCTTGTGAACACTCTAGCACCTTCATTTATTATTTGATCTTTACCAAACTTGCACAGATTGTTAATATCAATGAAAGCTCGGACAAGTTCGTAAACCAGCCAAATCGGATCAGTAATACCCGAGGTATGGCCCTTTTTTTCCCCTGAAAAATGCCATTTT
Organism: Cyrtodaria siliqua; assembly: GCA_037043455.1. NCBI lineage: Eukaryota > Metazoa > Mollusca > Bivalvia > Adapedonta > Hiatellidae > Cyrtodaria > Cyrtodaria siliqua. Next base: position 26,962 of record JAWPHD010007752.1, read on the forward strand.
CTGCCTTGTGAACACTCTAGCACCTTCATTTATTATTTGATCTTTACCAAACTTGCACACATTGTTAATATCAATGAAAGCTCGGACAAGTTCGAAAACCAGCCAAATCGGATCAGTAACACCGGAGTTATTGCCCTTATTTTTTCTGAAAATTGCTATTTTCTGCCTTGTGAACAGAGTAGCACCTTCATTTATGATTTGATTGTTACCAAACTTGCACAGATTGTTAATACCAAAGGATGGCGAGTTGCCCGTCGTCCATCCATCGTTAACTTTTGTCTTGTGAACACGATAGGGCCTTCATTTTTCATCCGATCTTTACCAAACTTTAACAGGTTGTTAATATCAATGAAACCTCGGACAAGTTCGAAAACCAGCCAGATCGGGATAATTTCACCGGAGTTATGGCCCTTGTTTTGCTGAAAAATGCCATATTAAGCCTTGTGAACACTCTAGCACCTTCATTTATTATTTGATCTTTACCAAACTTGCACAGATTGTTAATATCAATGAAAGCTCGAAAAAGTTCGAAAACCAGCCAAATCGGATCAGTAACACCGGAGTTATGGCCCTTGTTTTTTCTGAAAATTGCTATTTTCTGCCTTGTGAACACTCTAGCACCTTCATTTATTATTTGATCGTTATCAAACTTGCACAGATCGTTAATACCAATTATAGCTTGGACAAGTTCGAAAATCAGCTGAATTGGGTCAGTAACACCAGAGTTATGGCCCTTGTTTTTTCTGAAAAATGCCATTTTCTGCCTTGTGAACACTCTAGCACCTTCATTTATTATTTGAGCTTTACCAAACTTGCACAGATTGTTAATATCAATGAAAGCTCAAACAAGTTCGAAAACCAGCTAAATCGGATCAGTAACACCGGAGTTATGGCCCTTGTTCTTTCTGAAAAATGCTATTTTCTGCCTTGTGAACACTCTAGGGCCTTCAATATTAATCGGATCTTTAATTAACTTTGCCAGTGTCTTTATATCAATAAAAGCTCAAACAAGTTCGAAAACCGGCAAGATCGAAATAATTTCAATGGAGTTATGGCCCTTGTTTTGCTGAAAAATGCCATATTAATTCTTGTGAACATTCTAGCACCTTCATTTATTATTTGATCTTTACCAAACTTGCACAGATTGTTAATATCAATGAAAGCTCGGAGAAGTTCGAAAACCAGCTAGATCGGACCATTAACAGCGGTGTTATTGCCCTTGATTTAGTTAAAAATGCTATATTTTGCCTCATTAAGAGGATAGGGCCTTCATCTTTCATCCAATCTTTACCAAACTTTACTAGATTTTTTATATAAATGAAAGCTCGGACAAGTTCGAAAACAAGCTAGATCGGACCATTAATAGCGGAGTTATGGCCCTTGATTTAGTTAAAAATGCTATATTTTGCCTCGTTAAGACGATAGGGCCCTTATCTTTCATTCGATCTTTACCAATCTTTACCAGATTGTTTATATAAATGAAAGCTCGGACAAGTTCGAAGACCAGCCAGATCGGACCAGTAACAGCGGAGTTATGGCCTTGATTTAGTTGGAAATGCTATATTTTGCCTCGTTATTATGATAGGGCCTTCATTTTTAGTGCGATCTTCTTGAAACTTTACCAGATTGTTAATATCAATGAAAGCTAGGACAAATTCGAAAACCAGGCAGATCGGACCAGAAACAGTGGAGTTATGGCCCTTGATATAGTTAAAAATGTTATATTTCGATAGGGCCTTCATCTTTCATCTGATATTTACGAAACTTCACCTGATTGTTTATATCAATGACAGCTCAGACACTTTCGAAAACCAGCCAGATCGGACCAGTAACAGATGAGTTATGGCCCTTTATTTAGTTAAAAATGCTATATTTTGCCTCAATAAGATGATAGGGCTTTCATTTTTCATGTGACCTTTATGGAACTTTACTAGATTGTTAGTATCAATGAAAGCTTGGTCAAGTTCGAAAACCAGCCAGATTGGACCATTTACATCGGAGTCTTGGCCCTTGTGCTATATCTTGGCCTCATTAAGACGAAAGGGCCTTTATTTGGTAGGATTTCATTGAAACTTTGCAGGGATGATCAGTACCAAGCCTAGTTGTACATAGTCACCGTGTTCCAGTTGAATGATTTTGGCGAAGTTATAGCCCTTTAAAGGTTTTAATACACAAACTTTGTTCTGACTAGTTCTCCTGAACCTCTGGCCGGATTAAACGAAACTTTTTAGGGATGATCGATTCTATGTCTAGTTGTGCAAATCATTGCCGTGTTCCGCTTGAATGATTTTTGGCAGAATTATGGCCCTTTAAAGCTTTTAATACACAAACTTTATCTGATCTACTTCTCCTGAACCCCTCGCCAGATTTCAATGAAACTTTGCAGGGATGATAAGCACCAAGCCTAGTTGTGCATCGTCGTGTTCCGGTTTACAGATATTTGGCAGGGTTATGGCCCTTTAAACGATTTTGATACCACAAATTTTTTTCTGGCTAGTTCTCCTGAACCCCTGACTGGATATAGACAAAACTTGACAAGGAGGATCAGTATCAACCCTAGTGTGCATATCATTTCCATATTTTGGTTGAATGATTTTTGGCAGAGTTGTGACCCTTTAAATGTTTTAATACACAAACTTTGTCCAGATTAGTCTCTTCTAAACTCTTTGCCGTGAGGGCTGGCGTGGCGCAGTCGGTAGCGCGGCGGATTTCTAAACGGAGGCCCCGGGTTCAATCCTCCGTGGTGCCACTGAGTTTCGTCGGTGTGTTCTTGGGCAAGACACTTTCCCTTAGCCTCGTCCGTCGGATGGGGACGTCAACCGGGCGGTCCCGTGTATCGGTCTATCCTCCGAGCACGTTAAAGAACCATAGGAATCTATTCGATAATAAGAGTAGGGCACGGTTCCCGGATTCCTATGTATCCTTCCCCTCTCTCTGGGGCGGCTCTATATAACCTATACTGTGTTGATGAGCCGTTAAACAACATTCAGTTCTAAACTCTTTGCCAGATTTCAGCGAATCTTTGCGAGGATGATCAGTACTAAGCCTAGTTGCACCTGTCATTGCCATGTTCTGGTTGAATGAATTTTGGCAGAGTTATGAGCCATTAAAGGTTTTAATACACTAACTTTGTCTAGACTAGTTCTCCTGAAACTCTGGCTGGATTTCATCGAAACTTTGCAGTGATGATCAGTACCAAGCCTAGTTGCATATATCATCACCATGTTCCGGTTGAATGATTTTTGAAAGACTTATGGCCCCTTATACATAAACTTTATCTTGGGGCAAGTAGAGCGTCAACAGGCTCTTGGGCCTCTTGTTTCTTTAATTGGGAGCTTAGGGGGCCTTGTTGGATCAGTTTTACATAGAGTTATAGGGAAGAACTTCAAAAATCTTTTTCTATGAAACTACAAGAGATAAAGCTTACTATTTTTTAGCTCTACTGGCCAAGGGCCAGCAGAGCTTATGGGATGGTGTGTTGTCCGTCGTCCGTCCGTTAACTTTTCTTCAAACGACTTCTCCTAGAAACCGCTTGGCTAATTTTGACCAAACTTCACGTGGATGATCCTTAGATGAATGCTTTTTAGATTTGTTAAAATTAGGTCAGCGCTACATCCAAGATGGTTGCCATTACCATATATGGTCGAAACCTTAAAAAATCTTCTTCTCCAGAACCGCTGGACAGATTTCAACAGTTTTTCTTTTAAAATGATCGCCAACGCCTAGACTATCAAGATTGTTCAAATAAAGTCCCCGGGGTCAAAAATGGCTGTGCCCCGGGGGTCCAAAATTTGTATATTGAGGTTTTGCATGTTTTTCATATAGACATGTAGGAAACAACTTTAAAAAATCTTCTTCTCTGAAACCACAAGGCACAGAGCTCTCATGTATTACATGTAGCATCAGCTTATGGTCCTCTACTAAGTTTATTCAAATGGTGACCCTGGGGTCAAATTTGTCCCCGCCCCGGGGTTCACAGTTTTACATAGACTTATATAGGATTTTTTTTTTAAAAATCTTCTTCTCAGAAACTACAACAGCCAGAGGTTTGATATTTTGCATTTACTATAAGCTTATGGTCCTTTACCAAGTTTGTTCAAATGGTGACCTTAGGGTCACATTTGGCCCCGCCCCAAGGGTCACATGTTTTACATAGACATGTATAGGGAATTCTTCAAACGACTTCTCGTCAGAAACCGCTTGGCTAATTTTGACCAAACTTCAAATGGATGATCCTTAGATGAATGCTTTTTAAATTAGGTCAGCGCTACATCCAAGATGGCTGCCATTACCATATATATGGTCGAAACCTTAAAAAATCTTCTTCTCCAGAACCGCTTGACAGATTTCAACAGTTTTTCTTTTAAAATGATCGTCAACGCCTAGACTATCAAGTTTGTTCAAATAAATTCCCGGGGTCAAAAATGGCCGTGCCTCGGGGGTCCAAAGTTTGTATATTGAGGTTTTGCATGTTTTTCATATAGACATATAGGAAAAAAGTTTAAAAAATCTTCTTCTCTGAAACCACAAGGCACAGAGCTCTCATGTATTACATGTAGCATCAGCTTATGGTCCTCTACTAAGTTTGTTCAAATGGTGACCCTGGGGTCAAATTTGTCCCCGCCCCAAGGGTCACCGTTTTACATAGACTTATATAGGATTTTTTTTTTTTAAATCTTCTTCTCGGAAACTACAAGAGCCAGAGGTTTGATATTTTACAACTATTATAAGCTTATGGTCCTTTACCAAGTTTGTTCAAATGGTGACCCTGGGGTCACATTTGGTCACGCCCCAAGGGTCACATGTTTTACATAGACATGTGTAGGGAAAAACTTAAAAAATGTTCTTCTCTGAAACTGCAATATTTTGCTGTTGCTATAAGCTTATGGTCCTTTACCAATTTTGTTCAAATGCTGACCCTGGGGTCACGGGGGTCACAGTTTTACATCAATGCTTGTTTTAAATGTTTTAATTTCTTTCTTTTTTTCTTTTTTTATTTTCTTTTTTTTTTATTATTATTTTTTTTTCATATTTGTTTTTGAAAAAAAAAATTGAATTTTTTTTTTTAAAATTTTTTGAAATTTATTTATTTTCTTTTTTTATATATTTTTTTTTGAAATTTTTTTTGAAATTTTTTTTGAAATTTTTATTATCTCTACTGGGCAACTTGGAAAACCAGCCAGATCGGACCAGTAATGACAGACTTACTGCTCTTGATATAGTTAAAAATGCTATATTTTGCCTCTTTAAGACGATAGTCACTCGCTTCATTGATGTCATAAGAGCCATATTAGCCAGTAGAGCGTCCACAGGCCCTCTTGGGCCTCTTGTTATTTATAATCAGCTTCTGGATCCTCTACCAAGTTTGTTCAAATGGTGATCCTGGGCTCAAATTTGGCCTGGCCCCAGTGGTCACAGTTTTACATAGACTTATATATGGAAAACCTTCAAAAATCTTCTCTGAAACTATAAGAGCCAAAGGTCTAATATTTTGTATTTATTATCAGCTTATGTTCCTCTAAAAACATTGTTCAGATGGTGAACCTGGGGTCTAATTTGGCCCCGCCCCAGGGTCACAGTTTTATATAGACATATATAGGCGAAAACTTTAAAAATCTTCTTCTCTGAAACTACAAGAGTCAAAGGTTTAATGTTTTGTATTTACACTCAGCTTATGGTCCTCTATCAAGTTGTTTGAATGGTGACCCTGGGGTCAAATTTGGCCCCTCCCCAGGTGTCACATGTTTTACATAGAGTTATATAGGGACAAACTTAAAAAATATTCTCTGAAACTACAAGAGTCAAAGGTTTAATATGTTTTATTTACACTCTGCTTATGGTCCGCTATCAAGTTGTTCAAAGTGACCCTCTGGTCCCCATATCTGGTAATGAAGACAGTTTATATAAAACCAGTTTTATATTGCCATATCTGACACACAATCCTTCTATCCCCCCACCCCACCCCACCCCACCCCACCTCACCCCACCCCACCAGTGGACACCATTTTTTGGATTTGACGATAGTTAGCAGGAAGCATTGTATGATTATTTAGTTATGCCTATTGCAATTTTTTCAGGTTCGTATGATTTTACGGCCCTTGACATTTTTACTTTAAATTTCTTGTCGGCGCTACTCCTCCTAAACGGCTTGTTGGATTTCTACGAAATTTGGCAGGAAATCTCGGTATGATGTCTAGTTGTGGAAATCGCGGTATATCAATGAAATATTGGACAATTTCGGAAAAAATAATTTATGACGACAACCCTTGATATAAGAGCCGTTTTAGCCAGTAGAGCGTCTACAGGCCCTCTTGGGCCTCTTGTTTCAAATCTACTATGGTGATGCACTCAAAAAATACTATCTAGTAGATATTCGAATTTAGGAAGGCTCAATGTCATGATTTTTACTAATAAATTAAAAAAATCCGAACACATTTCTTCCACTCGAGGATAATACATCATTCGGCGGGCGATATCAATTCATCGAATTTGCTTGTTCAAATTCAGGAATTTATTTCTTCAGACTTACTTGGGTCTGTGTTCATATTTTCATATATAAAAACAATTTGCTTTGAATTAATCTTACAATCAATATTAATGATTGCAACTATGGGATTTAGGTATAAAAACAAATGGGATGCTGTGAGTTTAAAATAAATCAAGATTGCTCTATGTTCCTTTAAAAGCTACATGTAAATATTTAAATATATGCCACAGTATGAAAGCGTTTGTATCTATAAAAAAAAATCTATATTATTTATTGATGTATTTTACAAAAACTCGATTTTTATACTTACTTTTAAGTCTGTACACATCTCTAGATCTCTGAACCATTCCACGACATCATGCGTTTATATTTACCATGTGTGCACATCTCTGAACCATTGGAACTCCACAACATTATATGGGAAAGTCCACAACATTATACGTTTAAATCACTTTCTGTGTACAAACTCATTAATGTTTACCTTTCTACGTCGATACTTTAATAAATCTGTAGAGATAATGGTTTTGGTACTTTTTCTCAGTTTGTGACATGAAGAATAAATCCCTGTCTGCTTGTAGGGATGTAAACGAATTTGATCTTTTGTTAAAAGCTTTACTCTTTCTATTGGCAAGTACTCGTCACCAAGCAAGATATCATCGTTGTAATCACGGTACATTCCATTAAAGTCAACGGCTTTTTGATAGCACTGTTCTGCTTTTCTGTCTTCTCCGCGCATCTTCCAACACAATCCCAACAGTATATGCACGTCTTCATCTGTATACTCGGGAAATCTTGAAAAAAATTCTCTGGCCCAGCATTGAAAAGTCTTCCAGGAGAATATCGGCAAATTCAAAACTTTTTGTTCGCTCTTTTCCATTTGCAAGTTCAGCTAAATTTGTTTCCGCTTTGTGTACTTTATAGAAAATATACGCTGTGGAAGGCACGCAAAGATTATCCATAATTCCGTCTTCTATGAAGCTTTCTTCAGTCGTAAGGTAATTGTGAGTGTATATGCTAGTGTATACCCCACCCTGATAGAGGTCAATCAAAGCTTTTGTTTGATGGAGATTTGCGCTAAAATGTTGTACAATCTCCGCATAGTTTCCTTGTGCTGACAGTAGATTGTAATACTCAGGGACAAACCAAAGGTGCTTGCCAACTTTTTGAAGAGATGGTAACTTTTGTTCCGAGATTCTTCTGACTGGTTTACAGTACCACTTTCTTTGTATTGCATTGCTTGTTGATGATGCAACACTGCTAGGAGACCAGTCAAACTTATGGTTTCTTCTGGAAAATCATCCGAACCAATGACTTCTTCAACATCTGTTATTATATTTTGTAGTATGGGAAGTGTTTCGCAGTTTGTCGTACCGCAAAGAATTGAAATTGCGAAGGCGATTTCTCCCTTTAGTAGCAGAACTGACAAAAATTCCATGACAGGTCTTCGGTAAACCTTTGGTAAAATTGCCTCGTTAGAGTTTGACAGCACAGGTTGCAACAGCTTTGGGAGGGATAGAACGCCAACTAAAGCGCTTTGTTTCAGTCTGTTGTAGGATTTGACGCCAGACATCTGATTTTAATGTAGCAATTTTATCTGCAATTGCCCCAGTTGACTTTATCAATTAAATTTGACTCTGGGATAAAGTAGTGAGGAAGGAAACCAGTCCTAATGTAATGTTCTAGGTCACTCAGAAGCTTCTGCAAGCATTCGTGAGGATTTGATTCAGTCCATTCATTTTGTGGCATCTTTTCACACAGTCTGAAAAATGTTGTCTTGATGGTATATGTTGTCAGTCCCTTGTTCATTTTGTTCAGACAAAATTTGAAGAGAAATTTGAACAATATATAAACTCTCTTTTGGTAAATGTTTAAGCATTTTGCAACATACTTTTCTGTGACTGAAAAGAGAATACAAACTTTTGCTAGAATGGTGAGCTTTTGAAACTATATGGCAGCCCTTCTTCGCAATTGCCTTCACTTCTTTAGTAGATGGCCACTTTCTTTGTCTTGATATCCATTCTTGGGCAACTTCCGGCTATCTAGGGCATGGCAAGGCAACAACGTAATCTTTGGAAACTAGTAGTTTATTCCCGTAGTCAGCAATGTCTACAGTAATTGCTGGACCGTGGAAACTGAATTTAACAATAGGCTTTATTCCTTTTGGACATGGCATCAGACGAACCTCTGTGTCTTCGCTGTGAATGAAGTCTGCCAACACTCTACGGAGAATTCTGGTAAGGGGTCTCCTCATTATAAAATTTCCATCCCCGACGTACTCATTGGGGGAACGCAAAATCGATCTCTCTTGTCCTTCATAAAATTTAGTTATTGTTGTTTTCCTTCGCTGCAACCATTCTTCATTTAACAGAAGTCTTGTAAAACCGGTTGGGCTGTAAGAAGTGTCCAGTCGAGCAAATGCCTTCCGGTATTCGTTGTCGACTACCAGTGATGTACACACAAATTTAATATCATAGTCTGGTCCTCTAGTCAGACTGTTTATTTTGTTTAGTTCAATCATCTCGGGTAAGCCTAACCCGTCACTAGAACTTCCTGTTAATATTGCCATGGGTTGTTGAAAGTGACGACAAAGTCTGACAATGGATTCGCAATCATTGTCATTATTGCATGCATCACAGTCATCTGATCCTGCCATAGACACAGGTAGAACAAAATTCAGAATTACATTTGGGATGTTAACATGAAAATCCATATTTGTTTTTAACTTTTCCACAATTTATGTTTTATTTTATCAAATATCTTTTTTTTTTAAAATGTCTATAGTCCTTTTAAGCTACTTTCATCAATGCAGTTGCTCAGGTATTAAGATTGCAATCTAAAACTTCCTTAAATTTGTAGTAAAACTGTCAGTATACACAGTATATATGGAGTGTGACATAAGCATAATTCAAGTAATTTAATTATATAAGGGTTGTTCAGTAAGTTTATATAAGGGCTGTTCAATAACTTAATATGACAGCTGCTGTTCAGTAACTTTATATAAGGGTTGTTCAGTAACTTTATATAAGGGCTGTTCAGTAGCTTTATATGAGGGCTGTTCAGTAACTTTATATAAGGGCTGTTCAGTAAATTTATATATGGGTTGCTCAGTAAGTTTATATACAGGCTATTCAATAGGTTTATATGTATCGGTGAACTGAACGACAATAATTTATTTATAGGGATATACATTGGTAGTGTTCATGTATTTAAAGGGACATCATAAACAGTGTTTGTGTATTTATAGGTATGTTTGTGTTCATGTATTTATATGGATATGTATTGTTTATAGGGACATCATTACTAGTGTTTGTGTATTTATAGGATGTCATTGGGAGTGTTCATGTATTTATAGAGATATTAGTGTTCGTGTATTTATAGGGATATTTATGGTTTATAGAGACATCATTTGTAATGTTCATATATTTATATGGACATGTATCGTTTATAGAAATTATTGGGAGTGTTCTTGTATTTATATGGATATGGGTATATATTGTTTATTGTTTATAGGGACATCATCAGTTGTGTACATGCATTTATAGGGATATTTGTGTTCATGTATTTATAGGAATATTTGTGTTCATTTATTTATATGAATATGTATTGTTTATAGGGACATCATTGCTTGTGTTCATGTATTTATATAGATGCTTGTGTTCATGTATTTATATGGATATTTGTGTTCATGTATTTATATGGATATGTATTGTTTATAGGGATCATTGCTTGTGTTCATGTATTTACATGGAGGTTTGTATTCATGTATTTATATGTATTGTGTATAGGGATCATTGCTTGTGTTTTTGTATTTATATGGATATGTATTGCTTATGGGGATCATTGGGAGTGTTCATGTATTTATCTAGCCATGCATTTTTTATACGGATCATTGGTAGTATTAGATGTACAACAATGCAACTTTACACACATCTTCAACATGATCCAATGAATACATCTTATAAAGGTCCATAACTCTCTGATTCATTTTTAAAAAATTATTTCCCTTTGAAAAAGGTTTAACCTGAAACTTAGCATTGTCAACGAAGGGCGTATATGCCCTGCTACTAGGGCGGTGCTCTTGTTTGAGACTCTTGTACATGCAATGAAATCTTGCACTCATTTAAAGAAGAACGGTTGTATGACTTGAATATTTGTTGTGTAGTTATATCTTGGTGAGAAATAGAATGTTATTTATTTCTGGTCAGTAGGTAAAAAGGCCATGTTCACTGACCTTTTACATGAAATTATGGATTGACAGTTTTCGCTCAGTAAGTCTTACAAATATTTTCTTGCATATCACTAGACCTTGGCAGCTCCACACGTGTACTTATACATGAGTTATGCTTCTTTTTCAGAGGATTTGTTTCCACCTGATTACTCAAATAATTTAAAACTTGTACACAAGGTTGCTTATCACTAGACCTTGACTAAGATTACTTATCACTACACACATGTAAAATACAAATCCACATGTCGCCATGTGGGTATGTACCATGTCACAATAAGTGATATACGAAAAAATATCCACAGACAAAGAAAACAACATTATGGTAGGTGCCCACATGGATAAATGATATCGCAATATATTCCATCTCTCAGTTTGTCGTCTGTTGCTTTTGGCCTTTTCTGGGTATGGAAGTTTTTCGTAACTTCATGTAAGTTGAAAATATTGAACTCATTCACTTCGTAGTATTATGTTTAAATGTTGTGGTCTGGTTTCCAGATATAAAGATGATCCATGGCTTTGGGATCTGGACTGGACAGTCAAGGATCTGCGGATAAAAAACCCAGTCAAACCAAAGAAACCCAAGAAGGTTTGTTTTACTTTTTTTGCCTTAAAATATAACATTTCTAGTTGCTATTTAGTAACAAAATTAAAGTAATGAACAGTTGTCAACTATCTGAAACTAAGACTTGTGGTTGTTTAAAACAGTTTCTGACTCTTTGTTTGTTTATTATACTCCCACTTCAGCAAAGTGAAGTCCCGTCACGTAACGCGTTTTTAGATGCCGAGTTGTCCGTCGTCCCTCCGTCCTTCGTTAACTTTTGTCTCGTTAAGACGATAGGGCCTTCATTTTTCATCTGATCTTTACCAAACTTTACCAGACTGTTAATGTTAATAATAGCTCGGACCAGTAATAGCGGAGTTATGGCCCTTGATTTAATTAAAATTGCTATATTTTGCCTCCTTAAGACGATAGCTTTACCAGATTGTTAATGTCAATGATAGCTCGGACAAGTTCAAAAACCAGCCAGATCAGACCAGTAACAGCGGAGTTATGGCCCTTGATTTAGTTAAAAATGCTATATTTTGCCTCCTTAAGACGATAGGGCCTTCATTTTTCATCCGATCTTTACCAGATTTTACGAGATTGTTAATGTCAATAAAAGCTCGGATAATCTGAAAAACCAGCCAAATCGGATCAGTAATAGCGGAGTTATGGCCCTTGATTTCGTTAAATATGCTATATTTTGCCTTGTTAAGACTTTTTAACTTTTTTTTATTATTTCTACTGGCCAAGTTCGAAAACCAGCCAGATCGGACCAGTAATGGCGGAGTTATGTCTCTTGATTTAGTTAAAAATGCTATATTTTGCCTCTTTAAGACGATAGTCACTCGCTTCATTGATATTATAAGAGCCATATTAGCCAGTAGAGCGTCCACAGGCCCTCTTGGGCCTCTTGTTATTACTTGCATTCCTAAAACAGTTTTGAATGGGTTGTTCCCAAACTTCATATACACATAACAACTGATGACCTTATGTCCCTGTACATCTGTTGTTGATTGCCTAATTTATTACAGATTTTTTTTGACTTAGAATTTAAACGAGGGGACTCATCACCTTCAGTTTTAGTTCTAGCTGTCCTTGCCTTTTAGCAGAAGCAGGGGTGTATAGAATGGTGGTGTCCGTCCTTCCGTGCTCACGAATGCTACATTGTGGGACTAAGGTCTAGGGTTAGAGTTGTTTTTGAAGTTCACCAATATCCCCATACAATGTTGTCAAACAAGATTCACTCTGGTTCACACCCATTTACCGTAGTTTGCATACACACTTTAACACAACATGCTATGCAGGCATCCTAATACATGTACATTACAATACATGACAGCAACACTATATCAAACAGGTAACACTAGTGTAATAGGTATATCCCATCAGTGCAACACAGGTTTACATGAGAATTACTGTAACAGGTATATCTCATCAGTGCAACACAGGTTTACATGAGAATTACATATGCTGTGGTTATTTGTTCTACATTTATACAATCCACATATTCTACTTTCATTCCTCAGTCCAGTTGCCCTACAGGTGGGGAAATCAATTCACTGGAATTACTTGTTCTTATACTCATTTTTCAGAAGAAAACAAAAAGGTAATGCCGTAGAATCTCAGTGGAGTAGCTGGGAATACTCCTGTACGCGCTTATGTAACATAAATGAAAATTTATCTTCCCGTCTGAAAGGAATAAATTCTTATTTAAATCAGAGAGTTTTCCTTGAAAAATTGCCCGAACACAGGCTTTTTGAGGCCTGTAAACGGCGTCTTCCCATTGAGAAAAAACTTCCCCAATCAGAAAACGGAAGTCTCTCAGAATTTGAGAAAAAACATTAATTCCGCAATGTGTTTTTGTCTGTTAAGTCAGTTCTGACTGAGAAGTAAATTCTGACAGAGAAGTCTTATAATAAATAATGGGTGAAAATATAAACAAAGCATAGAATTGTCATATTTACTTAATTGATTAAATTTTACATCTTTGTACAATGAGAAATATCTGACTATGCTGCTGAAACTTGATATTTTCCTGTCTTTAAAATTGTATTTATGTTCTTTAATATTCAGACTAAGAAAGGAGCATTGGAAGAGGACTCGGAAGATACCTCTGTTGTAGACGTTGTTGAAGCAGACGACACTTGTCTAGAGGAAGTCCTCAAACAGCAGGATAGACATTACAAGGCAGCACGCCATCTCATTGGCTACCCCGAGTACGTGATTATATTGTTTACACAAAGGAGGCACATTTTCTTATATATTTTTCTCTTCATCGTTTTCCTGGGCGAGGCAGTGATTATTGCCCCTGTCCAAGATTTACGATAAACTACATGTGGGGTGATGTCAGTATAGAAAAGAGCCTTATATGTGCAACCAATATTTTATTATATCCCCGCTTTCACAAAGTGAGGTGGGGGCAATATTCGAATCAAGTCTGTAATGTCCCGTCGTGTCGCATCGCGTCATGTAACACTTTTTTGTCACATCGTGTTCCGTTGCATCGCATAACACATTTTTATTACTTGTTGAATTTCTCAAACAGTTTTGAATGGGTTGTTCCCAAACTTAATATACACATAACAACTGATGACCGTATGTCCCTCTACATCACCCATTGTTGATTGCCCAATTTATGGCTCTTTGACTTAGAATTTAAGCACGGGTATTCATGACCTTCAGTGATAGTTATATATAGCAACATTTCAAGATGGTTGATGTCACTATTTATGGGTTATTGCCCGTTTAGTTTTATGGTTTTATCCCATCTGTTGATGTCACTATTTATGGGTTATTGCCCCTTTAGTTTTATGGTTTTATCCCATCTGTTGATGTCACTATTTATGGGTTATTGCCCCTTTAGTTTTATGGTTTTATCCCATCTGTTGATGTCACTATTTATGGGTTATTGCCCGTTTAGTTTTGTGGTTTTATCCCACCTGTTGATGTCACTATTTATGGGTTATTGCACGTTTAGTTTTATGGTTTCATCCCACCTGTTGATGTCACTATTTATGGGTTATTGCCCGTTTAGTTTTATGGTTTTATCCCACCTGTTGATGTCATTATTTATGGGTTATTGCCCATTTAGTTTTATGGTTTCATCCCACCTGTTGATGTCACTATTTATGGGTTCTTACCCATTTAGTTTTAAGGTCGTTATGAGGTTTGCCATGGTGGCCAAGAGGACAGCACGGTAGATACTGAATCCAGAGACCATAGGTTTGAGCCATACAGGCACCACTGGGTTTCTATGGTGTCTTCTTAGGCAAGAATTATCTCTCTTCCATCAGATCATAAACCAGGTGGTCCGGAGTATCAGAATTATCCTCCAAGAATGTTAAAATATGCATTGAAATAAATATAAATGATGTCAGGTTTGTGACAGTTAAACGTCACATGACTGATGTGTCAGGCTGTACACTATTCTATAGATAGTCATCAATGTTTTAACGCCAAACAATTGGATTGCAGGATTTTTACCAGGTGCGTATAAGAAGGACCATTTAGTTTATTAAACTTAACAGCCAACTGAAATAACCATGATCTGCATTTCTTCATCCTAATCCAGTATGTCAGCGGTTATTGAAATCGATGGGACAATTCTGATATACTCCGAGCTGAACGGAAAAGACTGAACGATCAATCGGCCTTCATTTGCATATTCATTTCACTCACACGGCAGGTTATGTGCTTCAGAAATGTCCGGTGGCACCTTTTCACTAATTGTTGTCTATATCCACTAGACCTGAAATATGTGCAATCTACATTACCATACGTTTTTAGCTCTACTGATCAGAGATCAGCAGAGCTTATGCCGTGGTGCGTCGTCCGTCGTCCGTCTGTCCGTCTGTCTGTCTGTCTGTCCGTCTGTCTGTAAACTTTTTTTTGTAGCGACTTCTCCTCTGAAACTACTGAATGGATTTTCATGAAACTTTACAGAAATGTTGCCCATGAAGTCTTGTTGATCCTAGCAAAAATTCATGTTGATGTGAAATCCAAGATGGCCGCCAGATCTAAAAATAGGTTTTTAAAAAACAAGTTTGTAGCGACTTCTTCATGAAAACTATAAGTGATATTGATATGGGACTTTTTCTAAAATGATCAGCATGACATGATGTTGGTCCTTGTCGAAAATCGTTTTGATTCGACGTTAAACATGGCTGCCAGCGGCCATCTTTGTTTACATAGAGTTATATAATGAAAACTTGTAGCGACTACTCCTCTGAAACTACTTGACGGATTTTCATGAAACTTCAAACGAATGTTGCTCTTGATGTCTAATTGATCCTAGCAAAATTTCAGGTCGGCCGGAAATTCAAGATGGCCGCCACGGCAAAAAATAATTTTTCAAAATACAAGTTTGTAGCGACTACTTCTTGAAAACTATAAGTGATATTGATATGGGACTTTTTCTAAAATGATCAGCATGACATGATGTTGGTCCTTGTCAAAAATCGTTTTGATTCAATGTTAAACATGGCTGCCAGAGGCCATCTTTGTTTACATACAGTTATATAGTAAAAACTTGTAGCGACTACTCCTTTGAAACTACTTGACAGATTTTCATGAAACTTTACAGGAATATTACTCTTAATGTCTAATTGATCCTAGCAAAATTTCAGATCGGCCAGAAATTCAAGATGGCCGCCACAGCTAAAAATAGATTTTTAAAAAAGAAGTTTGTAGCGTCTACGTCTTGAAAACTATAAGTGATATTGATATGGGACTTTTTGTAAAATGATCAGCATGACATGATGGTTATAAGAGTCAAACATTATTTTGATTCGACGTTAAACATGGCTGCCAGTGGCCATCTTTGTTTACATAGAGTTATATAATGAAAACTTGTAGCAACTACTCCTCTGAAACTACTTGACGGATTTTCATGAAACTTCACAGGAATGTTGCTCTTGATGTCTAATTGATCCTAGCAAAATTTCAGGTCGCCCGGAAATTCAAGATGGCTGCCATGGCTAAAAATAGATTTTCAAAATACAAGTTTGTAGCGACTACTACTTGAAAACTATAAGTGATATTGATATTGGACTTTTTGTAAAATGATCAGCATGACATGATGTTGGTCCTTGTCAAAAATTGTTTTGATTCAACGTTAAACATGGCTGCCAACAGCCATCTTTGTTTACATAAGAGTTATATAGTAAAAACTTGTAGCGACTAATCCTTTGAAACTACTTGGCAGATTTTCATGAAACTTTACAGGAATGTTGCTCTTAATGTTTAATTGATCCTAGCAAAATTTCAGATTGGCCAGAAATTCAAGATGGCCGCCACAGCTAAAATTAGATTTTTTAAAAAAGAAGTTTGTAGCGACTACGTCTTGAAAACTATAAGTGATATTGATATGGGCATTTTTGTAAAATGATCAGCATGACATGATGGTTATCAGAGTCAAACATTATTTTGATTCGACGTTAAACATGGCTGTCAGCGGCCATCTTTGTTTACATAGAGTTATATAATGAAAACTTGTAGCGACTATTCCTGTGAAACTACTTGACGGATTTTCATGAAACTTCACAGGAATGTTGCTCTTGATGTCTAATTGATCCTAGCAAAATTTCAGGTCGGCCGGAAATTCACGATGGCCGCCACGGCTAAAAATAATTTTTCAAAATACAAGTTTGTAGCGACTACTTCTTGAAAACTATAAGTGATATTGATATGGGACTTTTTCTAAAATGATCAGCATGACATGATGTTGGTCCTTGTCAAAAATCGTTTTGATTCAATGTTAAACATGGCTGCCAGAGGCCATCTTTGTTTACATACAGTTATATAGTAAAAACTTGTAGCGACTACTCCTTTGAAACTACTTGACAGATTTTCATGAAACTTTACAGGAATATTACTCTTAATGTCTAATTGATCCTAGCAAAATTTCAGATCGGCCAGAAATTCAAGATGGCCGCCACAGCTAAAAATAGATTTTTAAAAAAGAAGTTTGTAGCGTCTACGTCTTGAAAACTATAAGTGATATTGATATGGGACTTTTTGTAAAATGATCAGCATGACATGATGGTTATAAGAGTCAAACATTATTTTGATTCGACGTTAAACATGGCTGCCAGTGGCCATCTTTGTTTACATAGAGTTATATAATGAAAACTTGTAGCAACTACTCCTCTGAAACTACTTGAAGGATTTTCATGAAACTTCACAGGAATGTTGCTCTTGATGTCTAATTGATCCTAGCAAAATTTCAGGTCGCCCGGAAATTCAAGATGGCTGCCATGGCTAAAAATAGATTTTCAAAATACAAGTTTGTAGCGACTACTACTTGAAAACTATAAGTGATATTGATATTGGACTTTTTGTAAAATGATCAGCATGACATGATGTTGGTCCTTGTCAAAAATTGTTTTGATTCAACGTTAAACATGGCTGCCAACAGCCATCTTTGTTTACATAAGAGTTATATAGTAAAAACTTGTAGCGACTAATCCTTTGAAACTACTTGGCAGATTTTCATGAAACTTTACAGGAATGTTGCTCTTAATGTTTAATTGATCCTAGCAAAATTTCAGATTGGCCAGAAATTCAAGATGGCCGCCACAGCTAAAATTAGATTTTTTAAAAAAGAAGTTTGTAGCAACTACGTCTTGAAAACTATAAGTGATATTGATATGGGACTTTTTGTAAAATGATCAGCATGACATGATGGTTATCAGAGTCAAACATTATTTTGATTCGACGTTAAACATGGCTGTCAGCGGCCATCTTTGTTTACATAGAGTTATATAATGAAAACTTGTAGCGACTATTCCTGTGAAACTACTTGACGGATTTTCATGAAACTTCACAGGAATGTTGCTCTTGATGTCTAATTGATCCTAGCAAAATTTCAGGTCGGCCGGAAATTCACGATGGCCGCCACGGCTAAAAATAATTTTTCAAAAAACAAGTCTGTAGCGACTACTTCCTGAAATCAAAATCAATCAGTAGAGCTTCAAAGTCATTGACCTCTTGTTAACATTTTGACTCTCCATATTTATGGACAAATCAGTAACACGAGGTCCCTATTTCCAGCTGGCATGACATATTAGTGCTGTGTTAAAGCAGACGTAAAAATCCAATCAGTGTTGAGTTTCGTCTAATGTGACAAGAGCTATCCTGACAGTCAGAAAAGTTCTGCTAACGTCATGAAATTTAAGTCTTTAAATCAACAACCTTTAGTAAATGTCGTAGGCCTTAAAGGTCAAATTCAAAGAAAAAATCATTATCGTCTGAACATATCTGACACTACAATATAATATAACACCTACATTTGTACATTCTTCATAATTATCTACATATATATATCTACGTATCCTTCAAACACGTATTGAAATATTATATCACAAACACGTCATCTATATGTATATTGACAAAATGTTGACGTCATATTATGAACATGTTTGCTTTAAAGGTATGGAAGCATGTTTATGTAGAGTTTTTGTCGCCAACTTTTCAATCACTAATCCTTTTGCTATATTGTTTTGAATTATTGAGGACTGGCGTGGCGCAGTCGGTAGCGCGGCGGATTTGTAACCGGAGGCCCCGGGTTTAATCCCCCGTGGTGCCACTGAGTTTCGTTGGTGTGTTCTTGGGCAAGACACTTTCCCTTAGCGTCGTCCCTCGGATGGGGACGTAAACCGGGCGGTCCCGTGTATCGGTCTATCCTCCGAGCACGTTAAAGACCCATAGGAATCTATTCGATAATAAGAGTAGGATTCCTATGTATCCTTCCCCCATCTCTCTGGGGCGTCTCTAAATAACCTATACTGTGTTGATGAGCCGTTCAATTTGTTTTCCTATTGTATCATAGTATTTTTTTGGCGGGTACTTCTCATTACCTGGCTCATTGACAAAATTTATTATGTTTAAGTTCATTTTTACATGCTGATGATTTTAAAATAATAAGAAAATCAATCGTCCAAATCTGAACGTTAACTTTCAAGTTGCTTTATCTCAAGGTGGTACCAAAATATTTGTCCTCGCCAATCAGAGGAAGACTGGAGTCCGGGTCCGAGCAACATCAGTCACATGACGCGTGTGACCCCCAAACTGTTACGGCTCACCTGGGATAATTTCCCGCTGCACTTTGATGACATCCATGGTTGGGGGTACCTTGTTCCCGGGCGCACAGATAATCTTCATGTGGAGCAGACGACACATGTTGGGAAGAAGACGGATAAAAAGTCTGATCAGGCAGTTAAAGCAGCTAAGGAGAGGCAGTTTCCTTACACGTATGTGTGTAGTTGATTGTTCCACCAATGTGTCTATGTTGTCATAGTTAAGGTATATATAGAGAATATTATGACAGTGCCTTTTACTGTCAAGTTTATTAGGCGAGGCTTAGAAAACGAAGAATGACGAGGCTCTGCCGCGCCATTCTTTGTTTTCGTGCCGAGCCGAATAAACTTGAAATAGTAAAAGGCACTGACATAATATTCTATTTATCATGTAGATTATCCACATTTTCTGTATGAATTACTATTATTACCTATTTCTCAGAATGTTACGCTTATCGAGGACGCCGCCATGTTGTTGTTAGCTCTACTGATCAGAGATCAGCAGAGCTTATGCCGTGGTGCGGCGTCCGTCGTCCGTCCGTCTGTCTGTCCGTCCGTCTGTCCGTCCGTCTGTCCGTCCGTTAACTTTTATTTGTAGCGACTACTCCTCTGAAACTACTGGATGGATATTCATAAAACTTTACAGAAATGTTGCCCATGAAGTCTAGTTGATCCTAACAAAAATTCATGTTGATGTGAAATCCAAGATGGCCGCCAAAGCTAAAAATAGATTTTTTAAATTCAAGTTTGTAGCGACTACTTCTTGAAAACTATAAGTGATATTGATATGGGACTTTTTCTAAAATGATCAGCATGACATGATGTTGATCCTAGTCAAAAATCGTTTTGATTCAACGTTAAACATGGCTGCCAGCGGCCATCTTTGTTTACATAGAGTTTTATAGTAAAAACTTGTAGCGACTACTCCTCTGAAACTACTTTGCGGATTGTCATGAAACGTTACAGGAATGTTGCTCTTGATGTCTAATTGATCCTAGAAAAATTTCAGGTCGGCCGGAAATTCAAGATGCCCGTCACAGCTAAAAATAGATTTTTAAAAAATAAGTTTGTAGCGACTACTTCTTGAAAACTATAAGTGATATTGATATGGGACTTTTTCTGAAATGATCAGCATGACATGATGTAGATCCTTGTGGAAAATTATTTTGATTCGACGTTAAACATGGCTGCCAGTGGCCATCTTTGGTTACATAGAGTTATATAGTAAAAACTTGTAGCGACTACTCCTCTGAAACTACTTGACGGATGTTCATGAAACTTCACAGGAATGTTGCTCTTGATGTCTAGTTGATCCTAGAAAAATTTCAGGTCGGCCGGAAATTCAAGATGGCCACCACAGCTAAAAATAGATTTAAAGTAAATAAGTTTGTAGCGACTACTTCTTCAAAACAATAAGAGATATTGATATGGGACTTTTTCTAAAATGATCAGTATGACATGATGTTGGTCCTTGTCGAAAATCGTTTTGATTTGACGTTAAACATGGCTGCCAGCGGCCATCTTTGTTTACATAGAGTTATGTAATGAAAACTTGTAGCGACTACTTCTCTGAAACTACTTGACGGATTTTCATGAAACTTCACAGGAATGTTGCTCTTAATGTCTAATTGATCCTAGCAAAATTTCAGGTCGGCCGGAAATTCAAGATGGCCGCCACGGTTAAAAATAGATTTTCAAAAAACAAGTCTGTAGCGACTACTTCCTGAAATCAAAATCAATCAGTAGAGCTTCAAGGTCATTGACCTCTTTTTTTTTACAATTTTGAGTATCATTACTCATCAGCTTACTACAAATACTCAAAACCTTTAAAAAACGTGAGTATTATTAGCTCTACTGATCAGAGATCAGCAGAGCTTATGCCGTGGTGCGGCGTCCGTCGTCCGTCTGTCCGTAAACATTTTTTCGTAGCGACTTCTCCTCTGAAACTACTGAATGGATTTTCATGAAACTTTACAGAAATGTTGCCCATGAAGTCTAGTTGATCCTAGCAAAAATTCATGTTGATGTGAAATCCAAGATGGCCGCCAGATCTAAAAATAGGTTTTTAAAAAACAAGTTTGTAGCGACTTCTTCATGAAAATTATAAGTGATATTGATATGGGACTTTTTCTAAAATGATCAGCATGACATGATGTTGGTCCTTGTCGAAAATCGTTTTGATTCAACGTTAAACATGGCTGCCAGTGGCCATCTTTGTTTACATAGAGTTATATAATGAAAACTTGTAGCGACTATTCCTCTGAAACTACTTGACGGATTTTCATGAAACTTCACAGGAATGTTGCTCTTGATGTCTTATTGATCCTAAAACTAAAAGTGATATTGATATGGGACTTTTTCTAAAATGATCAGCATGACATGATGTTGGTCCTTGTGAAAAATCAATTTGATTCAACGTTAAACATGGCTGCCAGCGGCCATCTTTGTTTACATACAGTTATGTAATAAAAACATGTAGCGACTACTCCTTTGAAACTACTTGACAGATTTTCATGAAACTTTACAGGAATGTTGCTCTTAATGTCTAATTGATCCTAGCAAAATTTCAGATTGGCCAGAAATTCAAGATGGCCGCCACAGCTAAAAATAGATTTTTAAAAAAGAAGTTTGTAGCGACTACGTCTTGAAAACTATAAGTGATATTGATATGGGACTTTTTGTAAAATGATCAGCATGACATGATTGTTATCAGAGTCAAACATTATTTTGATTCGACGTTAAACATGGCTGTCAGCGGCCATCTTTGTTTACATAGAGTTATATAATGAAAAATTGTAGCGACTATTCCTGTGAAACTACTTGACGGATTTTCATGAAACTTCACAGGAATGTTGCTCTTGATGTCTAATTGATCCTAGCAAAATTTCAGGTCGGCCGGAAATTCAAGATGGCCGCCACGGCTAAAAATAATTTTTCAAAAAACAAGTCTGTAGCGACTACTTCCTGAAATCAAAATCAATCAGTAGAGCTTCAAGGTCATTGACCTCTTGTTTTTTGTTTGTTTTATGACTTCAGGCAACGTTACATGCATGACATCAGATAACGTTAGGTACATTAAACGCCGAGGGATTCCGCATTGATTGGTCAGTGCCTAATAAAGCAAAATTTATTTGGCAGAAAAGTGCATATCTGCATGATAAATATAATTTAAAGCACCATACATTGCACAATCCTTGAAACCATGTGTCCACATTGCTTGCTGTAATTCCTTCATGTTATGTCGGCATTCATTACGTGGTCCCGCCTTAATTCTATTAAGCGATGGGAAAGCTTATGAGGATTTTATAATGGATATTTTGACAATAAAACATGTTTAAAAAACATTTTTGCTGAAAAATGCGATAACCTGTTTATAATTACCTATTACATGTTTTAATTTACAATATGCAAACTTTTTAAGCCGAAATTAAGGTTTTATTTCAAACCCCAGCCAACCCCGTTTTCACTTCTTGGAGAAGGGGTTATATGGGGTATGAAAGTTAATACTCGTAACACGTACTGTTTAGTGTGAACCAAAATATCAGTTTCGTAACATCCATCTGGTGGAAATTCATTTCTAGTAGGAAATAATTCTCTGTAAATAGGTGGAGGAAATTATCACTTTTGGTCCTATATAATAAATACCCCAAATCCACTGTATCAGGTGTACCCAGAGAATTTACAAGTGAAAGACATTGTCAATTTGATATTAAGAAGTTAGTTTTGATGATAGTTAACAACTGTGTTTAGCTGATAGTCAACAACTGTGTTTAGCTGATAGTTAAAAAATTTGTTTAGCTGATAGTTAACAACTGGGTTAAGTTGATAGTTAACAACTATGTTAGGCTGATAGTTAACAACTGTGTTTAACTGATAGTTAACAACTGTGTTTAGTTGTGTTAAGCTGATAGGTAACAACTGTGTTTAGCTGATAGTTAACAAGTGTGTTTAGTCGATAGGTACAGCTTGCTTAGTTGATAGTTAACAGTTTTGTTAATTTGGAGGTTAACAGTTTTGTTAATTTGAAGGTTAACAGTTTTGTTAATTTTAAGGTTAACAGTTCTGTTAATTTGAAGATTAACAGTTTGGTTCATTTGAAGGTTAACAGTTCTGTTCATTTGAAAGTTAACAGTTCGGTTCATTTGAAGGTTAACAGTTCTGTTCATTTGAAAGTTAACAGTTTTGTTAATTTGAAGGTTAACAGTTCTGTTAATTTGAAGGTTAACAGTTCTGTTAATTTGGAGGTTAACAGTAAAGGTTAATAGTTTTGTTCATTTGAAGGTTAACATCGTTGTTAATTTGGAGGTTAACAGTTCTGTTAATTTGAAGGTTAACAGTTTTGTTAATTTGGGGGTTAACAGTTCTGTTAATTTGAAGGTTAACAGTTCTGTTAATTTGAAGGTTAACTTTTTGTTAATTTGAAGGTTAACAGTTCTGTTAATTTTGAGGTTAACAGTTCTGTTAATTTGGAGGTTAACAATGTTGTCAATTTGGAGGTTAACACTTTGTTAATTTCATAGTTAATGACTCTGGTAATGTGTTAAGGTGCGGTCCATCTTTTTCTAGGCAACTGTGTAAGATGATGCAGCTGGAAGCAGACGCGAATGATGAATATGCATCAGAAGATGAAGAAATGACAGATGAACAGTTTGAAGTAATGATGAATAAGCAGATGAGCAGTGGTGACATACCCGTCAGTGAAATACGCAAACATTTTGATGATGCTTACTTGATTGAGCCCAAGAAAAACAAGGTAGTCTGCTTTCTTTCATAAGTGTGAATGGATTCAGTCACAGTTATCAACTTGTGTGATAAAATTTGTGACCTTGTGTGGCATAAATTTTGATCTTTTGTCACATAGTTTGTGATCTTTTTTCACATAATTTGCAATTTTTTGTCACATAATGTTTTATCTTTGTCACTTAGTTTGTGATCTTAAGTTTAAACTTATTCTTTTACACTGGTTGTAATGAAAGCTCTATGAACTTATTTAAATCACTCTCAATGTCTTCCTGGGTAAAAACAGTACTAAGCAACTGCAGATAAAGTGTCTTGATCAGAGACACAATACATATGGTAATGGCGGGGAACGAACCCACAACTTTTTTATCATGGGTCCAGCGCTGTACCACTAGACCACAGCACTCCAAACGGTACGATTGATTTTAAGGCATTAGTAGACAACTGTAATGCATTTGTTTGGTTCTTGATGGCACATAACATGTTGGCATAAAAAATAAAAGTTTAGTTAAATTGAAGTGGCAATAATTTAAGATACTTCTTATTAGTTAATGTATGATTGATTTACTCAAACCAAGCATGGTTAACTGTTAACAAACATGTTCCTATGTCTTGACAGAAGAACATAAGTAAACATGTTCCCATGTGTTGACAGAAGACCGTAAACAAACATGTTCCCATGTGTTGACAGAAGACCATAAACAAACATGTTCCCATGTGTTGACAGAAGACCATAAACAAACATGTTCCCATGTGAAGATCATAAACAAACATGTTCCCATGAGTTGACAGAAGACCATAAACAAACATGTTCCCATGTGAAGATCATAAACAAACATGTTCCCATGTGTTGACAGAAGACCATAAACAGCCATAAATAAACATATTTCCATGTGTTAACAGAATACCACAAATAAACATGTTTCCTGTTTTGACAGAAGACTGCCTTGAAGCCGACCAAGAAAGGTGCCCCCTCTCATATCGGGGATGGCCCCTACAATGATGTGAACATTCCGGGATGCTGGTTCTACAAGATCCCCCACAAGGTCTGTTATTATTCTTGTGCTGATGATTGCTAACACAAAATAAAAAGCATAAGAGACAGTGACCTTGGGGAGAGATGAGATGAAGGCTAAAGGACTCTCATCCGACTTGCCACAGCCAGGCAGGCTTTTATTTCCTAAATATTCTGAGACTCCCTCGCCTGGTCAATTTGTGGAAAAAAAGAGCGACAACTGTCTAATTATTGAAAAATGTACTGAAAGCTTAATTGTACATACATTATTTTTGTGGGAGGAGGACACTGTAAAACCAAATGTACAATTATTCCAGCATGAATTGGTGCATTTTAGATAAACTTTCTTCTATAATTGTATTCAAAACATACCAATATTGAAAAAGTAAGAGGGGGAAATGTTGTTTACAAAAATAAATAATAATAATTTTTAATTGTGAAAAGGATTGGCCACAGTTGTAAAAAAAAATAAATTGTTTTTGAAGTAGCCAATATCAGCCTCTGTTATAGAATGGGAAAAAGGCCCTCCCAGGGTATTTTATAATGACTGTATTTATAATGTAAAATATCAGCAAAACATTTCGAAATTGCAAATTTTCGTGAATCTTGAAGATATTCCCAATGTGGTTAAAGAAGCGTGAAACCTTTCATTCTGCATTTTAAAGGATCTGGAATTCTCTTCAAAGATTCTTAAAGAATGAACATTAGAAACTTAATCTGTCAATGTACTGTAAAAGATAGTTGGAATGACAACTCATGCTTACAGTCCTGGATTATCTATTTGGAGTTATGTCCCTTTTAAATGTAAGTTTAAAAAATGATTTATGTTTCCTGTCATCACCAGGATGGGTTGGGTAAACGTGTGGGGAACCCACTGGCCAAAGACTTCCTGAACAGAGTGGAGGACGGAACCCTTCGGGCACAGTCTGGATATGGAGCAGAAAGGGTCCTCAAACTGAACAAGAACTGCAGCTACTGGAAAAATAACCAGAAACGTATAGAGTATGTGAATGTGTCTAGTATATAAATAGGAATATGTAGTATAGGTCATAGATAACAAGTGTTCTAGTATATATGTTACCTTATATGCCTCTATCCCATATTCAGGCTTTGAAGCAGGCCCTATTTTTTCTACCTTTCCTACTTTTTTAATTTCAGCCCTAATTTTCCCTATTTTTCTTCAAAATAGCCCTATTATCCCTATTAGGTTCCCCCAAGCATTTTAGAGTATAATATGGCCTCATATAAATGTCCCCCTTTTATAAAATGCAACCACCCTGGGGGCATTTAAATGGGGGTTTACGGTATATATATTCCTGCTTTACCCCTACTTTTTTTGCGATAAAATCCCTGTTTTCCCCTACTTTCTTGGAATTTGGAGCCCTACTTCATCCCTGTTTTTTTGCTTGAGGGTACTGGAAAGCCTGCATACATTGTCCATAGCTTAATACAAAAAGTCATTCCCTGAAAGAATTGTAGAAATTACATCAGTTCTAAATACTATATAATCTTGTAGTAAGAATGGAAATGTTTTACCTTCTGTTAACACATGTAAGGTGATGGAACAGCGATCTCAGGCAGAGATGAGATGAAGGATACAGATTCTCCCTCAGACATACCATCACCCACCACCCCACCGCACTCGCAAACAAAGTTTCTAGTGGGGTATACTGGATTCGGCTTGTCCCTAGACACACAGTTGTCCGATCAATAACTTTTGTCAGGAATGAGGTATTGCGATGAAACTTGCAGGGTATGTAGCTTATATGGAAAGGAAGCTTCCCCCCCCCCCACCCCCCCACCCCCACTCGCAAACAAAGTTTGTAGTGGGGTATACTGGATTCGGCTTGTCCGTAGACACAATGTTGTCCGATCAATAACTTTTGTCAGGAATGAGGTATTGCGATGAAACTTGCAGGGTAGGTAGCTTATATGGAAAGGAAGCTTTGGATTGCATTTGGGGTCACTAGGGTCAAGGTCACTGTTACTGAAATAGAAAAACGGTTTCCGCTCAATAACTTTTGTTAGGAATGAGGTACTGCAAATCACATTATTTCCGCATGACTAAGTTCGCGAATCACCGTGTCTCTGATTTATTCGCGTGATCATGAATTCGCATCCAAGCATAATGTAAATATTCATATTTTCTTATTAATAATATGTGTCTTTGCTGTTTATCGTCGGTTTTTGTTTATTTCATTCGGTTTTCCCTGGTTCCGGTCGATTCCGTTTAATCGCATATCGGTTAATTGCATATTTCGGTTAATTGCATAAAGTTTTAAAACACAAAACCATTCGTATTCTTTTGCATTTAAAAAAACCCGTATAATCGCATAGGTTTTTGTCACATTCCGGATAATTGCATAACGAATATCTGGCTAATTGCATACTGAAACACAGGGATGTTGAACGCTCTTTTTAGACCCGATCCTCATCCCCCCCTCTATACCAATATATAGAAAGGGAATTGACAAAAAAAAAATTGAAGTCTTACCTCACTCACTTTCAAGTCCTGCTGTCGAAAATTGCCGAGTTTTATCTCACGAAATACGTTTGCTACCAGTAACCAAATAAATTATGTACACATCAATGCCAACTGTATGTGGCTGCGTCCAGTATTAGTTGCACTACATGTATTTGAAATCGAGAAACACTGTCAAACACTTCCTGATTACAATTGCCTCCTAGCTGAAACAGTCCATTTCCAGCACTACTACGCAAGTCCACGGGAACGTTTTCACACTTTGTCACGTATGTTTGGTCGAAATACACCTTAGTGCGCGTATATTAGCGTAATGTCCAATAACTATTCGCATACACAACGTGGAAGATCGCGTTTGTTTTACACCATTTTACTGCAACAACATGCTGTCCGCCATCCGAAATAATAGAAGAGAGGTACGTTTTTTTTTTATTGGTTAGTGTAAATTAGGTCGAATTTGTTGATTGGTTCACCTATATATAGATTTACTACTATTTTGCAGTAGTAAAAACATGTGATTTTATTAAATTTCATTCACAAGTCTCGGTCACCAACACGCATTTGCACTTTTTGCATTGCAAACTTCTATGTAACCAAGACTATTTCATTCAGTGGTACCATTTGCAATATCTCGATAACAAGGTGAAGGTTATACATCAGCCAATCAGTTTTTCGGAAACATTCTGCTCTCTTCTATTATTTCGGATGGCGGACAGCATGTTGTTGCAGTAAAATGGTGTAAAACAAACGCGGTCTTCCACGTTGTGTATGCGATTAGTGATGGGACATTACGCTAATATATGCGCACTAAGGTGTATTTCGACCAGACATACGTGACAAAGTGTGAAAACGTTCCCGTGGACTTGCGTAGTAGTGCTGGAAATGGACTGTTTCAGCTAGGAGGCAATTGTAATCAGGAAGTGTTTGACAAGTGTTTTTCGATTTCAAATACATGTAGTGCAACTAATACTGGACGCAGCCACATACAGTTGGCATCGATGTGTACATCATTTATTCGGTTACTGGTAGCAAACGTATTTCGTGAGATAAAACTCGGCAAACTTCGACAGCAGGACTTGAAAGTGAGTGAGGTAAGACTTCAAAAACATTCTTGTCAATTCCCTTTCTATATATTGGTATAGATGGGGGAATGAGGATCGGGTCTAAAAAGAGCGTTCAACGTCCCTGTGTACTGAAAGTCAAATTTACCTGTATTTTGCAACTGTTAATTGATTGACGCGGTCACAGAGATAAGCCCGAGGCAAATTGATTGACAAAAGGTGCTAATCGGCTTGCCGAGAGAGTTTGCCATTTTGTGCGGTTTCCGTAAGGCTTCCACGCCATGACGATCGCTCACCAGTTAGCATACACGATTTAATAATAAGTTTGTACGCAATGTAAAGCAATGTGTTGTTAATTATTTACTGCTCTCAGTTTGCTAGTGTCGGTAGAGATGCATATGACATTGAGTAGCTCATAGAGGTTACTTAATAAATGAAAAATAAAATAAGCTTTTGTGTTATTATCATGGCTTTGTAATTCACACTACAAACAATAGCATAGCGACGCAGGTTGAAAGAAAACAAATACGCATAAATATTGCGTAAAATCTTATCAAATAACTAAACACAAAACGGATATGCACAATAATAATCCTATCAAACATCCTAAATAGAATTAACTCGCTTTTATGGAGTTTCTATGTAAGTATTAACAGAACAGTAAAACGAAAGTAGAAACGTGCACCGCTACATGTACAAAATGTTCAGTTTCGGTTATTCGAATACTCCGGTTAATCGCATATATTTTCTTGACAAATGGGCTATGCAAATAACCGAAATCGACTGTACTTGCATTTAACCGTTAATCCGTTAAGACTTCTTCCGCTATTGAAGTCCTGTTTATAGCTCGAAGGCACATCAATTATTCTGGACATTATCCCGGTCATTTTTCATTGTGTCATTGTCGTGTACATAAATAAATACGTTGTATTAGAGTTTGATTGAAAGCTGTTTGAGAACCATATTGTGTGTATACTACTGTGTTCGCACTTTTACTGAATTACATGAGTGAACTCGGAAATAAATTTGCGCTTTTAACCAATTAACATCAGTACTTAGATATCTCTGCCCTATTGTTGATGTCGGAGTATACTGACAATAGGTTATATTATAATACAGTTTATTATACTGTTGCACGTGCTATTGTTTGTCGGAGGTATAGTATTGGTTTGATTGGTTAAAATGGATAAATGATTGACAACTGGCGACATGTTAATTATTAAAGTATAAACCTTATTTTCCATCAATTACGAATGTGCTACCTAGATATCTCTGTTGAATTACAAATTACAGTATTATACTTAGCGATACAATGTGTGAGCATAATTTGAAAGGTTTATTGATTGTATTGACCATTATTTGTAACGCCTTAACCTTTCACTGATGTTTCACAAATACAGTTACTAGTACCACTACCTAACTGTTAACAACTGTTAACAGAAAATAAAATTAGCATTTTTGATTTATAGGTTTGTGAACAACGTGATTTTGCCTTATTAAGATTAAATATCATTGTATATTTATGTAAAACAACGTCCCCGTACTTTCTTTTATTACTCCGTATAGCGTAAAGGATAAACGTTAATGCAAATTATAGATGCCTCGATTCAATATGATTATTAAAATAAATGAATCTAAAACGTTTTTTTTTCAAATATCATAATTTATACTTTAAATCAAACCAGTATAAATTAATAAGTAAGTATTGGTTCACCACTCTAAAGGACACAATGTTTCTTGCCTGTACACATATATTAGCGAAAATAAAACCCTCGCGAATAATACCAGATTTACAGTATTGTGATGAAACTTGCAGGGTAGGTAGCTTATATGGAAAGGAAGCTTGGGATTGTATTTGGGGTCACTGGGTCAAGGTCAAGGTCACTGTTACTATAAAGGGACACATGGTAATCTTGAAGTATTTAGCAATAATTATATCCCCCGCAAACAAAGTTTGTAGGGAGGTGGTATACTGGATTCGGCTTGTCCGTACGTCTGTCCATAGATGCAATGTTGTCCGATCAATAATTTTTGTTAGGAATGAGATATTGCAATGAAACTTGCCGGGTAGGTAGCTCATATGGAAAGGAAGTTTTGGATTGCATTTGGGTTCACTGGGATCAAGGTCACTGGTACTAAAAATAGAAAAATGGTTTCCACTCAGTAACTTGTTAGGAATAAGATCTTCCGATGAAACTTGCAGGGAAGGTAACTTATAGGAAACTTGGGATTGCATTTGCGTGTTGCTAAAAATAGAAAAATAGTTTCTGCTCAATAACTTAAGTAAGGAATGAGATATTGGAATGAAACTTGCTGTGTAGGTAGCTTATATGAAAAGGAAGTTTTGAATTGCTTTGTGGTCACTGGGGTCAGGGTCAAGGTCACTGTTACTAAAACTAAAAAACAGTTTCCTCTCAATAACTTCAGTTGTGAATGAGATATTGGAACGAAACTGGCTATGTAGGTGCCTTATATGTAAAGGAAGCTTCGGATTGCATTTGGGGATCACTGAGGTCAAGTTCAAGGACACTGTTACTAAAAATAGAAAACAGTTTCTGCTCGGAAAACCTGTTTTTTGTTGAATTTCCATGTTTCTTTGTTAATTTGACTATTATACCCCAGCAAAAGGATCATACTCTCTAACAGAAGACTTCATTATTACATTTATAAAGATTGGGTAATATTTAGTTTTCTAATTCTGCATTTTTCTGTTTGTTTAGCACCTACATAACTGTTTAACTATCAGCTACAAAAATAAAAACATGGTTAATAATTTATAAAATCTTTATGACAATTGTTTTCTTCCTTATTTCTAATTGATGATAATATCATTTGCACCAAATTTGTTCTCTTATAGTTAGCAAAGACTGCTAACGTTCTTCCCCATGTAGTAAAAGCCTTGAGCGGGGGGTATTTGTTAGCCTTTGGCTTACAGGTCTAGTTAAAATAAGCACCATGTTTTTATTATTCCTATATCATTATGCTTTTGCATTATTGTATTATTGCATTATTGTATGCTTTTGCACAATGACAATTACGTGAAAGGTTTATATAAAATTTAGAGTTTTCAAGATTTTTCGTTACCTGTCGTATGTTTAAATCATTATTGTGCAATTTAATTAATTATTAGTATAACCTATTCAAATAATGATAAATAATAATTTGTAAATATGCAAGAAATACAGAAAAACTAACAGGACCAGATTGCCATGTGTCCCTTTAAAGGTATTTACTACCAGTGTGAATGTGTGATGTCTCACAGACAGAGAGTTTAACTCACACTAGTTCAAGCCAGCTGACTGACTCAATGACATAAACCAATATCTACCTTAAAAATGAAAGTTAACTGTAATAACAAATAAAGAAAAGTCCCATTCAAGAATTAAAATTTTCATCGTATTTTATTTAGACTAGAAAATGTGTCCATGGGACAAGGATGCCACATTTTAGCGCTGAAAGTCACATTAAAAACTTGAATGTAAAACTTGGGATGGATGGACAGACGAAAGGACGGACGAGGGTAACGCAATATGCTCTCTCCAAATACTTAGAAATACACAAATTCATCATGTGACCATGTATATACAGCCATTTCCTACTTCTCTTTACAGATCTCAGATGGTTGTGTTGCTGAACGAGAACGAACTGCCGGATGCCGTCACACAGTGAGTCAAAATTCCAAGAATTGTCTAAGCATGTTATGGTTATGTCACAGTGTGTTGTGATCCTGTTAGAAGTATGTTATGGTCACATTGCAAATGATGTTGAATGTCATTTTTTTGTCGCCTGCATAGCATGGCAGACTTTTAGGGATCACTTTGTTCATCGTCCATTACACTTTAACCTGGAAGCTAACCTTGGCCATAACTTGGAAGAGTGTTTGACATTTGTTTATAAACCACACACATTTTCATCTTACCTCAAGGAATGGTGTTACACATGTCCAATAACTCTGACTTTCATTTTGTCAGAGTTATACCCCTTTTATATAAAACTTTAACCTGCAACCTAATCAAGCTCATAAATGGCTGAAGTAAGGCCTCATTAGCCCAGTGTTATGAACACTGGGCCCACAAGCAGAAGGTCTGATTCAAACCCCAGCTGAGGCTGGTCTCTCCATATTTTTCATCAGTTCATTGCTAATGTTTGGCAAAATTCACCTTCTCGGCCCTCAAATTTCCTTCAGGAGTAATTACCTCGCTGCTGTCTTGTGTAGGCCGACATTCTCTGAAAGAAGGAACACTGTACACAAAAATGTGTTGGTTCTTCATCTGGTGCATCTAAGTATGCAGTGGCCAGTAGCCTTGTAGTGGCGTAGTAGCTTGACTGCAGTACCATCGAGTACTATCGGGATTCTGCTTCACAGTAATAGAAAAATAAATGACATATCAGCAATGTCCCAGAAACAGTCCACTCTAAAGGAAAAAAGTGAAACATCAGGCAAACTGCAGGTCAACAGCGAGAGTCTTGTAGAAACAGAATATACAGCGATGTTTCGACAGAAAGTATGTCACGACAGATAACCATCCAGTAAGAGGGACAACAGCAGAGCTGGCAGAAGATGGAGTGTTTGTGGAACACCGTTCTAATGAACAAATCTGTCATTTTAGGGACCCAGGTTACACTGAGGGAAACACATTGGGTGCCATCGTACCCCGTATTGTGCCAGCAGGTACCGTTACCAGACGTGCAGTAGAGATGACATGGCTGACGGCCAGTAATGCTTATGTAAGTTTTTGTTTACTTGCTTCTCTGACTGGCTGACGGCCAGTAATGCATATAAAAGTTTTGTTCACTTTATTAGGTCACCTGAGCCAAAGGCTCAAAGTGAGCTATTGTGACCGCTTTTTGTAAGTCTGTCAGTCCGTAAACTGTCCGTCCTTTAACTTTTGCTTTAAAGACTTCTCAAAAGCGCCTGGACGATTTTGACAAACGTCACATGAATGATGCAGAGGTAAGTTGCTTTCAAATTTGTTAAAATTGGGTAACAATCCAAAATGACAGCTGTTACCATAAAAGTTCGGAACCTTAAAAAATCTTCTTCACAAGAACCGATGGATAGATTTCGACAGATTTTCTTTATAAATCATCTCCAACACCTAGACTATCAAGTTTGTTCAAATGAAGGGAATTTTCTCCTGATGGATGACTTGGCATGTATGATTGTAATTTAATATTATGCCTTTAATTTGAGATGCCAGAATCTGAAATGTTTGACAGACAGATAGTTTGTAGTTTCTAAAACAATTTGTGATTTCTTCAAAAGGATTATTCTATGTTGTATTTTAAAAAATAAAGCTCTCCCAGACTTGAGGGAGGTGCACTACCAAATGGCAGTCAACACAATATGTGTCATACCTCGTCAGGGCTTCTAAAATTTTAAAATGCAAATCGGTCCAGTTTTTTTTACTACCGTAAGAATCGCACTTATTTTGAAAATCGCTGAACCCCACCCACCATGTCAGCTGCACCATGCATTTTTTCCGTTTAGTCATTTATATAGAGAACTATTTAAAATTTATGTTTGTATTATATTTGTATTATTTATAATTTACTTTATCACAATTTGTACATTTTAATGACTGACATCATGTCTTTGCTTTACTGAATGAATAATTTTCACTCAATATTCAAATTGTTGATCATTCGAGGAATTGAACCGGAAGTGTCTAATAAACCGGAAGTCGCGTGAAGAATCACCGTGGTAACCAATGTAATTTAGAGGCAGTCTAGTTCATTTGTCAGTTCTAACACTTTGTTTGATCACTTTCCTTAATTAATGTCATTAATATTATACTTAAAGTTATTGTAAAAAAAAATATCAAACAAACAAGTAACACCGCTCGGTATTTTAATTTTTTTTTAATGACGCAAATAAATTTCGGTCCCAGCTTTGGCCACTTAAAAAAACAAACAGACACAAGCAAACAGGCTAACACCTTACGACTAATGGTATATCAGAGAAATTACAGACGGTAACACTCGCTTTAGTGAACCGACAGAACACGTGATATACTTTCTCATGCTACCTAGCTATAGACTCTTCCGGAAAACACCCTACTATCGGTAATGGTTTAGTCCAAATTGACCTACTTTCGCACAGCGAGTGACAAACAATCGTGTTATGGATCAAAGAATATTGCCGCAAGGCGTAGAGTAAGGGTAAAGGGCAATTGTAGATTTTTTAACGACCGATAGATAAAATATCTGGACCGATTTAAACAGAGATTTTGAAAAGAAAAACGGTCTGGAGAAACAGATTTCGGTCTGGGAACTGATAAACCGGCGATTTTAGAAGCCCTGTACCTCGTGTACTAATCTTGTGTTTGTGTGTAGGTGGACAGGGTCGGTAGTGAACTCAAGTCCATGATTCAGGCCCCTCCTGGATACAGCTTTGTTGGGGCTGATGTTGACTCACAGGAACTCTGGATTGGGGCAATTCTGGGTGATGCTCATTTTGGGAAAACACACGGTGAGATTTTATGTAATGTTTTTTTATGGGTAACATTCATCCGGATATCTGTACCTATGTGTGTAAGTAACAAACGTACCACCCCCACAGATTTGACTAGATTCTTTCTTGTTTTACTAGGAGTACTGGTAACATTTACATTCATAAACATTACACCTTTGATTGGCCTTTGAAGGATCTTGAAATAAAGTCCTATTTGATTAAGTGCATTACAGTGATTATAAAGTCTGTTTCTCACACACTTTGTAAAAATTCTGCAATCCAATTAAATTCTACATTTTAAAAAATTGTGACTCCTAAATAGTGGATAACCCGTCACAAATCAGTCATGTGATATTAAACCATCAAATATATTTAGTGTTTTATTTTAGAATCTAGAATCAAATGTTAGACCAGTAGACATCCTGAATGTTAGTTTAACTGCCAAAAACAATGAAATAGAAACGGGTTAGACGATCGTCGCAAATGGCAGTACTAACTGTTTAATCCTATGTTTTACTTCACAGAATTACAGACGTATCCATTATTTGAGATTCATACAATGAAATACATCTGTGACTTTCGCAATAGAAATAATTAAAGTCAAATGTATATCATCTCTTAACATGGCAACTCATCCTTTATATCCCATATAAATGTTTTGTAGGTTGTACAGCGCTGGGCTGGATGACCCTGCAGGGGAACAAAAAGGATAAGACGGACCTCCACAGCGTAGTCGCGGAAACTGTTGACATATCGCGGGACCATGCTAAGGTTTTACTATATCTTATATTTCACGAAATCAACACTATACAACTATTTTGTGGCAATTGGGGGGACAGTTAAAATTATAGTCCTTAGACGATAGATTGAGAGCAATAGTGCCTCGGTCGTCCATGGAACTGATGGGCAATAGTATTGCGAGTTCCCCCATTTGCCTTTAGATATCTTTTAATTCTTTAATGAACTTATTTCCTAAATTCAATGATATCGAAAGATTCATTACTTTCACTATTAGAGTTGAAATATTATCAGAACGATAGATTCTGAAAGCATTGAAATTAAAGGGGTTGATGTACTTTTTTCAAACACACTTTATTTAAAAGGGCTCTGAAAAACTCGAAAAAAGCTAAAAGAAATATCAAAATGCCATGAAAAATAAAAAAGATATGACCGACTGAAAATTTGCACAAAAAAAACATAAATGGAAGCGGCCATCTTGGAACGATGACGTCATCGCGCCATTTTACTATAAATGGCATAAAGACAAAACACATTTTAAAGAAAAAAAATAACTACAAATTGATTAAAAACAAAATGTACAGATGTAAGATGTATGAATGTTATGCTTATTTTTCAGTTGCAGTGACTTTCTTTGCTTTAAAATACATTTTGTCGCTATTCCATATATGGTAAAAAGGCACGATGACGTCATCGTTCAAAGTTGGCCGTCTCCATTTATGTTTTTTGCAAATTTTCAATAGGTCATATCTCCTTTATTTGATTTCATCTTTTTTAAAGTTTGTTAGAGCCCTTTAAAATAAACTTTGTTTGAAAATAGCACATCAACCCCTTTAATGCTTTCCATCATCTTTAGTGAAATTTTGACAGGTGCTTGTACTTGGGATAGTGGGTTTTACAGTTGTGCATAAATGCAGTTTTTACATTGAAGACAAGTTCATTTTTCTTGTCAAAAACAATTTGTAAATTGAAAAATTAAAAAAAATAATAATATTTTTTGGTTTGTTTGTTCATATGGAATAGGGATCTATAAATGTTGTCAAAAGTAATAGCAAATGGAATGTTGTTTAATGGCTCATCAACACATTTTAGGTTATTTAGAGCTATCCCAAAGAAGGGAAGAATACATAGGAATCTGGGAAACTAATGAATAGATTTCTGTGGTTCTTTAACTTGCTTGGAGGTTTGACTCAATTACATAGACCACCCGGTTTTGTCCAATAACACACTGACAAAACTCAGTGGCACCAGTTAGGCTTAAAACCGGTCCGGGATATTTCAAATTCATTGTGCTATTGGGCCATGCCAGCCATGTAATCGAAAAATACATTTACATCTAATACACTAGAATTTCATTTTCAGATTTTTAATTATGGTCGTATCTATGGGGCTGGTCAGAAGTTTGCAGAGAAATTATTGCTACAATTCAACCATCGCCTGTCTTTAGATGAGGCTAAAAAGAAGGCCCAAGTCATGTTTACATCCACTAAAGGCAAAAGAAGGTAGGGGAGAGCAGGATGAAGGAATTTGTCAATTATTTATATCTGAGGAGTTAGTCAGAATAGTCCTTATCTGTAATGGTTCTTAATGAGTCTTCCTTGAAGGTACGAACACAGTCGGACAACTTCCCTATTGAAAACAAAGGATGCAGAACACATGTTGCACATGGCGAACATTGTAGCAGTACAATATTGGTTGTACCTATATCATATGACCAGTAAAATGCATGGGAGGCCTATTTCAGAGTAAGTCTGTTGGGGCGGGTGCATTGAAGAGGAAGGAATTTGTGAACATATAATTAATAAACTCCATAATGTAATATATAGAGTTGGTGTGTCAGAAGGGGAGGGCTACAAAAAGACATTTGTAAATAATGTAATGATTATCCTCCACACTCTAACTTTCAGAGTTGGTATGTATTGGGATGACCAGAAGGGGAAGGCAACAAGAAACAAGAAGGCATTTGTAAATAATTAATGATTAAATTCCACAATATAAAACTTACAAATGAAATATTTTAAATGTAAAGTACATGTTAAACACTGTGGGAACAAAACAACAGGAGGTGAAATAGCTGAATGTTTACAGCATGGTGCATTGCAATAAACCTTTCGATGAAGAGTACACAACTCCATTGCAGAATTTTATGAAACTTCACAAGAATATTGCCCTTGATATCTAGTCTAGTTCCATTTCCAGGAAATCCAAAATGGCCACCATGGCTGAAAATACTTTTTGATCCACACTGTTCACCAAAGCAAAATGTGAATGTTTTATTCATTTCCTTTTCAGTCGGCAAACTGGGAAATGGGATGGAGGAAGGTAGGAATAAAAAATAAAAATATTCGCTTAAATTGTAAACAAATGGGGTGAGTCAAATTGTCCTCATATACAAACCATTATATATTTGTATGATGATCTTACAGATTGTTAGTGTCTCACTGAAATCATGTCGGACACAGTTCCGTCAACTAAGATTTCACAGAGTATGCTTGCACCAAAGAGGGTTTCAGTTAAGTGGAATGAGACAGATTTATACAGCAAAAGGTAGCCCAAGATGACCCTAGTGGTTGGGGCTAACTCAGGAAAGAATCAATGACGGTGAATGCATTTACATAAGTTTAATGCAACTTTTAAAATATGTTAAATATATATACAATTATCTAAAAAAACAAGTGAATACACAGATGAAATATGAAAAGACTGTTCTCATGAACGCTTAAGACGTTCTTAGTATTGTCACCAATACTAAATGTGTCGACTGACTAAATACAACACTGAGTGTTGTTAAAGTTATAACAATGCTGATGTTCACACGAATTATGATCTAGCGTGATAACTGTGATGCGCGAGAGCTCATGAATACGATGATGCGCGAATCCAATGGGTGATTGTCATCAAATGCCTTCTATAAGGGTTGATGACGCGATATAATGAAGATTGACCTCCACTGAGGTGTGTGGATGATGTTCCTCCAGTGAGGACTGATAACGGGCCCACCTCGTGTCCCGGGGGTTGTCGATTCTATAACCTGGCCATGTTGCACAGGTACGGGGACCGTCTCCACCGCTCGTTAACGTTATATGTTGATTCTAGTGTCGAATCACCTAAAGGGCTTACACACCCTAAAGGCTTAGCTCCACTCCGGGAGGCTTATATCCAAACCTGGATGGCTTAGGCTGTAATAATACATATGTTTTAGATGTCGGTTCATAAACACACCAATCTTATATAATTATCATTACACCAACAAATCATTATCTGATAAATATATGCAAGCCACTATCTAATTATGATGAATAGCAATGGCTGTATATTCTACAACGCCATGTATACCCATCGAACATTTATACTAGTCACTCATCTCATTGATAATTAATGCACCTAATATACAATTCAATCGGGTATTACAATCACTGAGTTATACGCCAACGTTAACTAATGCCCCTATTATACCACGTTATCAAATTAATATTGTTTTACAATTAATGATCAATTACAATAATTACTTCTAATAAAGTAACTTCAAAATCATATGCTAGTCTCAAGGTAATGTTTGAGAAACATAAAAGCTAACCGGATGTCGTAACTGCCAGCCAAGATGGCGCCGCCCACTGAATACAAATGTACGATAAAAGTTCATAAAATAAATACTGACCACATATTGCCTGTGAATTCGCCGTCCAATTTCTGCTCCAAACAAAGCAACTATCAAGCAATCCCGGCCAAAACTAGAAGACAATGGATTTTATAGCAAATGTTACGCCCAAACCATTATTTCCCCTGTTCAGTCCGTGACACACGTGACAACATGCGCAGTATTAAAATCTACATGAAAGGACCCTTACACAATTTTGCCTTTTAAGGAGAAAAACCTATAGTTTTACAAGCATTAGCAAAAAAACTAAACTTATTAAACAGCCCTTCCGGACGCCCTCTGGCAGCCACTTAAAATGTGCACGCTTTTACATGTTACCTGAATATATCCTGGACATTGTGAATTGGTTTCAATTGAACAGTGGATTAGGGTGTAACTAACAGGTGCTTACAAGAGCTATGTACGACCAATACGCTCTACTCGTGATTATTTTGAACATCTCCCCACTTAAAGAAAGTGCTACACTTTTCAAATTGTAGTTAATATTTACACGTTAATAAACTATTAATTCTTCCTAGCAAATGAGCGACAAAACGTACAAGCTGATCGCTCAATCGCTTGAGTATGTTAAATATTACTACCGAGGAATACAACCTTCAGCCAGTACAACGACCGTCTTCCGGAAAACATCCACTGCAGTTATATCCTAACTATAATATGTATGTTTCATATTAGTAACTATAATATGTATGTTTCATATTAGTAAAATGGGCAAACATTCAACATTACAATTTCAACACTATTCTACAATTGTACACTACACTGTCGTAACATTTACTGTTATTGTACAATACCCTTCAATACACTGTTATACTATTGTATTAAACCTGTCATTATGTGTGGCGACTTAAATAGTCTGCCCCAATATTGTTCTTTCCTCGGATCGCTTTAATTTTCATCCGGTAAGGTTGCAGAGTCCTTTCTTTGTCGAGTCTGACAAAGGTGCAGAAAAGTTTGGGATGAACTTCCTGTAAAAACCCGCCAACCCTAAAAATGACCTAACTTGTTTCTTTGTCTTGGGTCTTGGTGCTTTCTGAATTGCCTTAAACTTGTCGGGGTTGGGTATCAATTTCTGGTCTCTCCCGACAACATGACCCAGACACTCTATATCTGCGTAACCTATGTGACACTTGCTAGGTTTTGCAGTCAGTTTAAACCGGCGTAGCCGTTCCAACAGATTACGTAGAGCCTTAATATGGTCTTCAAAAGTTGTTGCAAACACCAGGATGTCATCTACAAAACTGTCTGTGTTGGACAAATCCTTCAAGACTTTCCTCATCAACCTACAGAAGGTTGCTGGTGCGTTTACGAGACCGAAGGGCATGACCTTGAACTTAAAAAGTCCTTATGAAGTTTCGAAAGAGGTCATCTCTTTAGCTTGGTCTGAAAGTGGGACTTGCCAGTACCCTTTACTGAGGTCTAACTTCGAGAAATAAGAATATCCTGCAAGTTTAGAGAATACCTTCTCAATATTTGGCATTGGCTCTGCATCAAAGATGGTACATTTATTGAGCTGTCTAAAATCGATGCAGAATCGAACTGACCCATCTTTCTTTTTAATAAGTACGACTGGGGATGAAAAAAGGGCTCTTGAAGGTTCGATGACACCCAATTTCAACATGTCTTTCACCTCCTCATCAACAATTGATCGGGAGTGAAATGGAACGGGGATCCCCTTAATTCTAATTGGTTCCCCTGATGTGAGTACAATATCATGTTGCACTCCATCTGTCTGCCCTGGGTTTTCAGAAAAGACATCCATACATGTGATATCTCCCGCCGGGAGCTAATTTCTCCCGGGATTTCATGGAATTTCCCGGCCTCCCGCCGGGAGCTCCATTTCTCCCGGTATTTTCCGCCGAGTTCCAAAATTTCGCTATTTGCTTATCCTTTTGGGTAATTGCTGTGATTTACTGGATCAAGACCGAGTTTTCCGAATGATCTAAAAAATAAACACCAACTGTCTTATCTATATCTGTGAAAACATTGCCCCTGGGCAGGTAATTGAAAGGATTAGCATGTCAGCTAATTAGTTTATTGTGTGAAAATAATGATTGGACTGTTTATGACACGTGGCGGCGATATCTGTAATGTCCATGGGAGATTGATAGAAATATACGGACTGTAAGTGGGATGGTAATTAGCGAATTTGGCATCGATATTAATTGGATTAAAATTATAATATAATTGAGGACAATTAAATGATGACGATTTCAACTAATTGATTGCAGTTTGTCATGATTAGAGAAGTGTTTTGTCTGTGCATAAAATGGGAAGCATCTTCATTATGGTTATTACTTGCAAAATCAAAATACCTAAACGTGATCTATCTCCGGAGTCCGAAATTCCAGGCCCAAAAAGCAAAAGTATCTTGTGAAGTATAATTTTTCTTGGAGAAGAATATTGGCCACTTAGCAAACAGCCATTCAAAAACTGAAAAACACAGAACTAAAGCAGGCTCTACCACAAACTTTCAAAAATGTTCAAAAAGCCCAATACAGACAACAGTGTGACTAATGCGGAAGTGATGTTTGCCAACTTTATGCTGATTTACCCCCTTTATTAAGGTTTATCAGAAAAAAATCTACCGGTACGCGTTAAAAACTCCCTGGTTTTTAAATTCAAATCTCCCTGTGAAAAAAGTCCAATCTCCCAGGTAACCCTCCTGAAAATATCACATGTTTGGACATCACTGAACTCCGAGAGTAAACTACCCATCTCTCGCTGCTGCTCTACACTAAGCATGTCCGATATGTCTACATCGGCTGCTGTCTCCTTACCTACACTAGTTGGAAAATACATGTGACTAGTGTCCTCACTACTGCCTTCCTCACTATCCTCAATAACTGCAACATTAACTACATTTAACACCCCTTGTTGCACATTATCGGTTCTACTGATATACTCTTTCAGCATATTCGCATGAAAGGTCTTTAACTTTCCGTTTAACTCGATACGATAATCCATAATGTTCACTATCCCTCTAACGTAAAACGGACCTTTCCATTGTAATAACAGCTTGTTATTGTCGGTCGGGAGTAACAGTAACACCTGGACATCTATCTTAAATTTCCTAGCTCTAGCTTTCTGGTCATAGTACCGTTTGTATTTGGTACTTGCCTTAACTAACTGACTTTGAGCTATCTTACAAGTCTCCTCTAGTTTTTCCTTCAAATCTAAAACATACTGATATGTAGACTTAACCTCATCGATATCTACTTCACCTGTCCACATCTCTCTAAGTATCCTCATGGGACCTCTAACTGATCTACCGTACAATAACTTAAACAAAGAAAATCCTAAACTCTCTTGTGGA
Organism: Cyrtodaria siliqua; assembly: GCA_037043455.1. NCBI lineage: Eukaryota > Metazoa > Mollusca > Bivalvia > Adapedonta > Hiatellidae > Cyrtodaria > Cyrtodaria siliqua. The sequence continues at coordinate 69,760 of JAWPHD010007752.1, forward strand.
ACCTCTCTCTAAATGCAGACAGCAAAGCATTGAGATACTTGTCCCAATCTTTGGGTCTCTCTGTACACATGTCGTAACATTTGCTTTAACGTCCCGTTAAATTGTTCGACTAACCCGTTACACATAGGGTGATACGGTGTTGTCGTGATTTGACGCAAAGACAATAACCTGCTAACTTCAGCCATAAATTCTGATGTAAACTGTGACCCACAATCAGTCAGCATTTCCTCTGGTACACCTAGCCTACTGAACATATCAACTAATGCCTCAGCTACTCTCTCAGTTTCAGTTGAGGGCAATGCTACTGCCTCCGGATACCTAGTTGCATAGTCTACCATGGTTAAAATGTACCTAACACTTGGAAAATTGGTCCAACTATGTCTACGGCGACCCGCTTAAATGGTGTATCTATCAGTGGCATCTGACCATAATGTACTTTGGTCACTCAACCTTTTGGGGCTGGCGTGGCGCAGTCGGTAGCGCGGCGGATTTGTAACCTGAGGCCCCGGGTTCAATCCTCCGTGGTGCCACTGAGTTCCGTCGGTGTGTTCTTGGGCAAGACACTTTACCTTAGCCTCGTCCGTCGGATGGGGACGTAAACCGGGCGGTCCCGTGTATCGGTCTATCCTCCGAGCACGTTAAAGAACCATAGGAATCTATTCGATAATAAGAGTAGGGCAGGTTCCCGGATTCCTATGTATCCTTCCCCTCTCTCTGGGGCGGCTCTAAATAACCTATACTGTGTTGATGAGCCGTTAAACAACATTCATTCATTCATTCTGTCCTTTGGCATACATCGCAGGACCTACAATACCTAGTTACATCTCCACTAATGCCTGGCCAATAATATTCTGCCAATACTCTGACGTTTTCTTTACGCCTAAATGACCTCCCATAATCGACTCATGAGCTACCTTAAGCACTGTCGTTCTATACTGGGTAGGTACACTAATTGGTGAAACTGTCTACCACCACTATCTTCAAATTCTCTGTACAATAACCTATTCTTATGTATAAACTTAGAACTACCGGACCCTTTACACTTCTTCACTTCACCATCCTTGGCCTTCACTTTACAAGGACCTTATGACTCGTCTTGAGTTTGTGCTTCTATAAACTCCGCTTTGGATATGTCACCTACGGCTGCAGGAACCTTTAATTTTCTATAAGTCTGAGCTTGCTTCTGAACCTGCGCTCTAGTCTCTACTGCATTGCTTATGCTACTCCTAAAATCGGACACTACCGGAAGTATGTTCCCTATCGTTAAATCATACATCGGGTCGTTCATACAGGGTGCCTCTGTAGTCCCTTTAAAGAAAGGTGTATCTACATCTATTCTCGCTATTGGCACGTTCTCTACCGACTTATTCGACGACATACACTGTGACTGTTTACCCGTAACTAAACTACGCCTAACTACCACACCTGTACAACCTGTATCCCTCATTACAATTACGTCCGTACCATTCACTCTACCATCTGCCATTGGAATATTTGCATACTGAAAGAGACATGATCCGATCTTCGCCATTACTTTAAAAAATTTTAATAACCGGACTATTACTACCTCTGCCTCTACCTCGGTTTTGACCATCTCTACCTCTACCGAAATTCCATGGGTTGTTAAAACCTTGGTTCTGACTACCTACATTGTTGTCCCCTCTACTATTGTCACTAAAATTGTCTACGACAGCGGATACTTTCACCGCTTTCCTACACTCATGTGAAGCATGATTCCCATTACAGTGACGACTACGAATGAAAGGTCTATCTATATTGTTACCACTATTGCTTCCTCCTCTAGCACCCATCGAACTACCTCCACCTCTATAGTTTCCACTCTGGACTTTCTGTTTATTACTATGATCGTCCCCTTGCCTATGGCTAAAAGTTCTGTCTTTCGACACTACATTATGAGCTCCACATCTAGCCTCGGCAAACTGATCTGCTTGTGTTGCCATTTCTTCTACACTAGTTAGTTTTCTTTCTTTCAGAAATAAGAACAGATCTCTACTACAAACATTAAATAGCTGGTCCCGCAACAAAAAATCTATGAGGCCTTCATAAGTCTGCGCTACCTTCCCTAACTCTAACCATCTATCTAAGTAATTTCTAGACCTACTAATGAACTGAATAAATGACTCGCCTTTCTCAGGCAAACAAGCTCTAAACCGCTTTCTAAAACCTTCTTCAGTTAACTCAAATCTCTTTAAAAGAGCATCCTTTAACTTGTCATAGTCAAGCGAATCTACACTAGGTAATCTAGAAAATACATCTAAGGCCTTGCCTCGCAATAACGCACTTAAATGAACTGCCCACTTATCCTTGCTCCATTCCTGTAACTCAGCATAACGTTCAAACCGTAACAAGTAACTGTCCATGTTATCTTTGTCAGCATCAAAGTATGGTAACTTCGGACCTTTTAACTTCCCTACAGTTTTACTGTCCTTAATATCTGTCTTAGCTGCTTCCAACTCTAAAGCTAACTTATGATCAAACGCTGCTTTCTCTATCTCCATCTCTATCTTAGCCTTAGCTAGTCTACCATCCGTTTCGAACCTCTCATGTTCTAACTGCCTTGCTACTTCTATTCTCTCTTTATCTAGTTCTACCATCTCTTTATCCAACTCTTGCTTCTTCTTCATCAATCTACTTTCTAATTCTAGCTTCTCTTTAGCTAATCCACCTTCTAATTCTAGCTTCTCTCTTGCTAATCTGCTTTCTTCATCTCGCTTCACTTTAACTAATCTACTTTCTTCATCTCTTTCCTGCTTTGCTAATTCTCTTTCCTTAAGTCTAAATTCCCTTTCCCTAGCCTGTTCATCTCTAACAAAGGTTCTAAGCTCCTCTCCAGCATACCCTAACTCCTTACCCATCTCCGTAAGTTCCTTTATGGACGTCATGATTATAGACATTGTGGAATACTCACTACAATAACTACAATACACAAGTCACTAATAATTCTACTCTGCTAACTACTAACGGTACGTTACTTTGTCCTCAGTAAATACTCAGTAAATACCAGGGATCATCATAGGACAAGTTGCATACACATTTGTACTAGCGCTAACTCCTAACGGTTAAGTATAGATAGTATCTAGCTTCCACAAAACATATACACTACATAAAATATCTATATTTGATATTCTCCCATCAATATAAGTATACTCGAGTGTCACAACATGAGTAGAACGTCTTGTTCGCCAACCCAATTGGATACTATTGGTATATCAAGGGAGGTAAAAACAAACACCCAAATTATTGAGCAAAAAGTGCCTCAGACCCAATCGTGTAGACCCCTGCATGCAACCTCGTGCCAAGGAAAGAACGTACAAAACAACATTTTGGACTCACCCTACCCTTGTCATGTCTTGACTTGACTTCCAAGCTGTGGCCGTGATCGTCTACAGTCACCTTGATGGATCAGAGGGTGGTACACATTTCTAAAATGATAAATAGAGATAAGTATATCATAATAAAGATCACTTATTGATTCTTTCCCTCCGTAGTTGCCCAAAATCCCACTACTCTGAAAACCAGTCACAAGATGACCCTAGTGGTTGGGGCTATCTCAGGAAAGAATCAATGATGGTGAATGCATTTACATAAGTTTAATGCAACTTTTAAAATATGTTAAATATATATACAATTATCTAAAACAACAAGTGAATACACAGATGAAATATGAAAGGACTTCTCATGAACGTTTAAGACATTCTTAGTATTGTCACAAATTCTAAATGTGTCGACTGACTATATTCGACACTTAAAGTGTTGTTAAAGTTATTACAATGCTGATGTTCACACGAATTAGGATCTAGCGCGATAACTGTGATGCGGGAGAGCTCATGAAACATACTACCATATGACCCTATTAGGTTTTCCATGACCTAATCTTAAATAACCTTATCCACAGGATAACCCTTCAACATATGTAGCCACGTTCATCAAATTTCTCTTGACAGGATGACCATAATTATTCTACAGTCTGGGTCAAAGGTCAAGGTCACCATAACCTGATTATGAACAACCTTATTCTCATGATAAAATAAAATTAGATCAGTAGCTAGTCATCCTGAGTTTGATGTTAGACCAATAGATATCTTTTGTTAAAATTTACACCAGTAGACATTTTTAAAATTTACACCAGTAGACATCTTTGTTAAAATTCGCACCAGTAGAAATCTTTTGTTAAAATTACACCAGTAGGCATATAAAACTAGAAACTTCTATTTTTCACAGTGAGAGTGCCATGTTCAACAAGCTAGAGGAGATAGCGCGTCATGATCAGCCCCGGACACCGGTGTTAGGATGTCGCATCAGTAAGGCCCTAGAACCAGAAAATGTCAATGAAGATGTGAGCATTTTCTCAATATTCATTACAAAATAAAGCAGTAATGTGCTGGCACTGCTATATACCATCTGTTCATCCATCCGTTTTACCATCTGTTTGACGATTCGTTCGTCCGTCTGAAACAGTCATGTCTCAGCCATAACTTTGAAAGTACTGAAAGGATTTCCATGAAACTTCACACAAGTGTTCACCACTATGAGAATGTGTGTTGTGTGCATGAATCGGGTCGATACCTCAAAGGTCAAGGTCCCACTTAGAGGTTGAAGGTCAAATTAATAAACCATTTTGGTGGCATTTGTCACTTTCTGTGACATTTCTCGTTTAAAACAGTAATGGAAATGGGGAATAGGGGAGGGTTGGACGTAATGTACATACATGTAGATTTAGATGATAGGAACATATAGGTTATCTGCAGTCCTAAACTGTTTAAAAGTCGGACTCCAGTAACAAGTTACAAGTTGTTTATGAGATGATTAATTTAATCAATCATACTTCCAGACGCTGTAAAGGGAGATAATACCGTCATATGATATTGAGATAATTTAATGAAAACATACTACCATATGCTGTAAGGGAGATAATTTATTCCAACATGTATCTATTGCTATAAAAGGAGATAAGTGTTAAACCCTAAACATTTACGGATAATGCTTTGTGTTGTTTTTCCAAAATTTAAAAATAAGCAAAATTATGTCCCCTCCAAATTATCTTTTTAAAAAGAATCGCAAAACAGGATGCTGCAAAATTAAAAGAAGCCCAGATAGTTGTCCCTGTGAGGCACTACAGTTTCAGCTGGAGTAAAAGAATACTAAAGAATACATAGAGATTATTTAACTGCTGGATTCAGTATAGGCTTCACGAGATGGTAGGCATGTGGTTATTAACTAAACATGCCTAGATGTCCATATAATCATCGAACCCAGCAGTCAAATAATTTATTTATTACATTTTAAATCACTTTATGTATGATAACCGTAAATGTTCTGTTTTATTTAACATTATCAGCTGATGACGTCAGCAACACTTTATTGATGTCATGATTCACAATTATTTTTGTGTTCGGAGTTAGTTATTAATATTTAGCAATTATGAATATTCTTTCACTAAGAAATCCCAATCTTTCACCCATAAAAATGTAATAAATACAATTTAAGACTCAATTTTATTTTCTCAAAAAAAGTAAGCCTTGCTGGTTATTGTTACAGTTCATGACGAGCCGTATCAACTGGGTGGTGCAGAGTTCTGCCGTGGATTATCTCCACCTGATGTTGGTCTGTATGCGATGGCTGTTTGAGGAGTATGACATTGATGGTAGATTCTGTATCAGCATTCACGACGAGGTCAGGTACGTAATCCTTATTAAGCTGTTTAATAATAATACTTTATTTGACATCAGTTACAAAACAGGCTACCCAGCTTATACAGATCACTCTCAATAGCATGGATGATAGTGTTAGGCGTGGTCTTAATGTGGGGGGGAACCGGAGAAACCGGGAAACCCACGTGTACTAGCACGTGACCACTGTACTCTCTCAGTTAAGATGTGGGGGGAATGAAATCCGTGTTGCCATTAATAAACAGAGTACTCGACTGACAGCGCTACCGGAAAACCTCTGTTTGATGAATACAACATTGTAGATTCTGTATGAGCAAACACCAGAAGTCACGAACCGATATGCAGTCCAGAACTACCAGGGAAAGATTGTAACGTATTACAAAACAAGCATAATTACATTCATATCACATAAACATGTTAACAAATATAAAAGGTAGTATCTTAGTAAGATACAATGCCGACACCAATGCCGGATAGTGATATAATTTATTATCTACTAGTTTCGGTCAAACACTGACCTTCATCAGGATATTATTAATTGATACGTGACAAACACTGACCTTCATCAGGATATGTGACAAACACTGACCTTCATCAGGATATTATTAATTGATATGTGACAAAACACTGACCTTCATCAGGATATTATTAATTGATATGTGACAAACACTGACCTTCATCAGGATATTATTAATTGTGCAAAACTGTTACTGAAGTACTATGATTTTGCAGCTACCTTCACCTGATTGGTAGTTTTTAAAATAGATTTGTCTAAAAATAGATTACATATATGTAACCGGGTACAGGTATATGGTGAAATATCGATTCCTAACCGTATGTCCTCGATAGCTCAGTGGTTAGAGCCCTGGTACGGTAAACCAGAGACCCTGGGTTCGAGTCCCGGTTGAGGAACGATTTTTTCACCACCTGTTATATTTGGGGGCTCGTCCGGGAGCCATTGTCGCACAGGGTTCATAGTAAACAAACCATGGTGTTCTTAATTATTTATTCGAGTTCTCTTGATACATTCAAGAGAGCCTGTAACATAAGAAATATACAATCAGTACAAGAATATATAAAACTACTAAAATCGACATTTCGACAATCTAGCGATAGACTTAATACATGTCAGAAATACATTAAAATATTACAATATCACAGATCACTTACCAGAGGATTCACAATAATAACAGTATGCTGGAAGTGACAGAATAGCTGATTCCAAAGGTTGACTTTACAGTCACCTAATACTTCTATACCTATACTATAAGGCTACATATAAGACTGTTGTTGTCAACTGTCAGAGAGAGAATGCCAGAGAGAGTGATATTTTAGGCGGGAAAAGAGGTTAATTAGTGGAGTTCTTCATGCAAGTTAGTTAGCATAACTCACCATAACTCACTCACTCACTACACACACAATAATATACAGATATACCACAGTTCTGCATGTAGCTCAACATGTCAAACTATAAATAGAATGGAATGTGCTATAATTAGAAAGGTGAAGTATATTACACTGGTCCCAGGTAGTTGCACAGGAATAGTATTCTGTAAACAAAACATTACAGATGCAACACCGGGCGACATATATATGAAGAAGAAGAATTTTTAGCTTGACTGATCAGAGATCAGCAGAGCTTATGCCGTGGTGCGGCGTCCGTCGTCCTTCCGTCCGTCCTTCCGTCTGTCTGTCTGTAAAGTTTTATTTGTAGCGACTAATCCTGGATGGATATTCATGAAACTTTACAGAAATGTTGCCCATGAAGTCTAGTTGATCCTAGCAAAAATTCATGTTGATGTGAAATCCAAGATGGCCGCCAAAGAAAAAAAACTTGTAGCGACTACTCCTCTGAATCTACTTGACGGATGTTCATGAAACTTCACAGGAAATTCAAAATGGCCACCACGGCTAAAAATAGATTTAAAATAAATAAATGTGTAGCGACTACTTCTTGAAAACTGTAAGTGATATTGATATGGGACTTCTTCTAAAATGATCAGCATGCCATGATGTTGATCTGAGTCGAACATTATTTTGATTCGACGTTAAACATGGCTGCCAGTGGCCATCTTTGTTTACATAGATTTATATACTAAAAATTTGTAGCGACTACTGCTCTGAAACTACTTGACAATTTTTTATGAAACTTCACAGGAATGTTGCTCTTGATGTCTAATTGATCCCAGCATTTTTTTAGGTCGGCCGGAAATTCAAGATGGCCGCCATGGCTAAAAACAGATTTTTAAAATACAAGTTTGTAGCGACTACTTCTTGAAAACTGTGAGTGATATTGATATGGGACTTTTTCTAAAATGATCAGCATGACATGATGTTGATCCTTGTCGAAAATTATTTTGAATCAAAATTAAACCTTGGCACCAGTGGCCATCTTTGTTTACATAGAGTTTGTATAGTAAAATTTGTAGTGACTACTCCTCTGAAACTACTAGACGGATTTTCATGGAACTTCACCGGAATGTTGCTCTTGATGTCTAGTTGATCCTAGCACAATTTCAGGTCGGCCGGAAATTCAAGATGGCCACCACGGCTAAACATAGATTTTTAAAAACAAGTTTGTAGCGACTACTTCTTGAAGACTATAAGTGATATTGATATGGGACTTTTTCTAAAATGATCAGCATGACAAGATGTTGATCCTTGTCGACAATTATTTTGATTCGACATTAAACATGGCTGCTGACCTAGCTATCAAAATCTATCAGTAGGAATGCTGACCTAGCTATCAAAATCTATCAGTAGAGCTTCAAGGTCATTGACCTCTTGTTTGTTTTTGTTTTTAAGAAGAAATATTTATGCATGTTATCACCATTTCCTTGAACATTTCATTGAATGTCTATATTTTATCACATTTATCTGTCAAACAAAATGTTACTTTTGCCATGGGCATTACTGTTTTGCTTGTATCATGATGTATTGATTGTTTATCATTCTATATTCGCTTTCAAACATGGTTTTCCAAATTGTTTGTTGCATACTTCGAGCACCAAGAAATTGTATACAAATAAAATCGTAGAATAAGAACAAAGTGTTTATTATATGTGTAAGCATAAGAACAAAGTGTTTATTATATGTGTAAGCATAAGAACAAAGTGTTTATTATATGTGTAAGCATAAGAACAAAGTGTTTATTATATGTGTAAGCATAAGAACAAAGTGTTTATTATATGTGTAAGCATAAGAACAAAGTGTTTATTATATGTGTAAGCATAAGAACAAAGTGTTTATTATATGTGTAAGCATAAGAACAAAGTGTTTATTATATGTGTAAGCATAAGAACAAAGTGTTTATTATATGTGTAAGCATAAGAACAAAGTGTTTATTATATGTGTAAGCATAAGAACAAAGTGTTTATTATATGTGTAAGCATAAGAACAAAGTGTTTATTATATGTGTAAGCATAAGAACAAAGTGTTTATTATATGTGTAAGCATAAGAACAAAGTGTTTATTATATGTGTAAGCATAAGAACAAAGTGTTTATTATATGTGTAAGCATAAGAACAAAGTGTTTATTATATGTGTAAGCATAAGAACAAAGTGTTTATTATATGTGTAAGCATAAGAACAAAGTGTTTATTATATGTGTAAGCATAAGAACAAAGTGTTTATTATATGTGTAAGCATAAGAACAAAGTGTTTATTATATGTGTAAGCATAAGAACAAAGTGTTTATTATATGTGTAAGCATAAGAACAAAGTGTTTATTATATGTGTAAGCATAAGAACAAAGTGTTTATTATATGTGTAAGCATAAGAACAAAGTGTTTATTATATGTGTAAGCATAAGAACAAAGTGTTTATTATATGTGTAAGCATAAGAACAAAGTGTTTATTATATGTGTAAGCATAAGAACAAAGTGTTTATTATATGTGTAAGCATAAGAACAAAGTGTTTATTATATGTGTAAGCATGCTTTACATTGGTGGTGCTTGTAGATACCTAGTGACGACAGAGGACCGTTACCGTGCGGCGCTGGCCCTACAGATCACCAACCTTCTCACACGCAGTCTGTTTGCCCACAAACTTGGTATACAGGACCTACCCCAGGTGTGTATACACATTGTGATTTATATTTGTTCATATGCAGGTAATTCTGGAATAACAAAATCGTAATGATTTACAGGGATACGCAACGACTTGGTACAGTGTAAAGGCAGAATATGCTTATTAAAACATAAACTGAAACAGTTGATGAAGCTCTTGGAAGCATTACAACTTACTGAACAAAATTAAATTAACTAATTACGCTGTATCCCTACACGCTGCGCCGGGGCTAAGCACAACGCAGGAAGTATGCAGATCCAAATGGTTTATTTATAGCACAGGTAATGTTTATGTAAACACAAGAGTCAAAAAGTCGACGTACCTGGCAGATACTTAGGGATCACTTTGTCCGTCGTCCATCTGTCACACTTTAACCTGCAACCTAACCTTTGCCATAACTTCAGAAGTTCTTGACCTATGTTCATAAACTTCACACACATCTTCCTCTTACCTCAAGGAATGTCAATAAACAGGTTCAATGATTGTCATCTTGGCAGAGTTACGCCCCTTTTCATAAAACTTTAACCTGCAGCTTAACCAAGTTCATAACTGTTCATGAAACTTCACACACATCTTCATCTTACCCCATGGAATGTTGTTACACATGTCCAATAACTCTGGACTTTCATTTTAGCAGAGTTATGTCACTTTTCATAGAACCTTAACCTGCGACCTAACCAACGTCATAACTGACTATAGCTTGAAAAGTATTTTATCCATGTTCTTGAAACTTCACACACATCTTTCATCTTACCCAGAGAAAAGTTGTTACATATGTCCAATAACTATGACTTTCAGTTTGGCAAAGTTATGCCCCTTTTCATAAAACGTTAACCTGCAACCTAACCTGGCTAATAACTTGGCAAAATATTAACCTACAGTTATGAAACTTTATACAGTTCTTCCTTAACAATTATTCAGTGCCACTGACATGTCCAATAACTCTGACTTTCATTTCTGAAGAGTGATGCCCCTTTTCACAAAATTTTAACCTGCAGCTTAACCTGGTTCATAACATGGCCAAATATTGACCTATGGTCATGAAACTTTATGCAGTTCTTTCTTACCATTTATTCAATGCAGAGTTAGAAAGATCTGCTCAATAATTCATGAAAGATTGCACTTCCTGTCTTCAAACCTTAAAGTTAAAGGGACACACGGCAACCTTGATTTATTAAAAACTTGTGGCGTCCCGTTAGTTTTTCTTTATAAAGTTTATTTGTTGGATCATTAATATTAATTATAAGAATAGTATAAAGCAAATTGTTTTTGCATATAACTAACTGTTGACTACATTTCACCAATAATATATTCAAATCGGTGGTAGAATAACGAAGAAAAGTTCTCAAAATTGCATTTAAATATGTGCTAGCAGATTTAAAGTCAAAATGATACTGGATTAACAATTTGAGGCGCTAATTTTAATGCTTTTAAAGACTTCAAGATTGCCCTTTAAATGTGTCCCTTTAAATTGTTCTTGCTGAAATAAGCACATGGCAGGGGCCACAAGTGTTCTGTGGAATGCCCTTCTAGTTGTTGTTTAATGTAAACAGTATTATTCTGATTTAGCAAATAGTTCAAATCCATACCTGTGTTATTGAATGGCTTCTCGTCACAACTTTTGCTTCGAATCTGGTTCCTGTCTGTTTCAGTCTGTGGCGTTCTTCAGTGCAGTAGATATTGACACATGCTTACGGAAGGAGGTCATGTTAGACTGCATTAGTCCGTCTAACCCCCACGGAATGGAGACGGGTTACCACATACAGCCAGGTAAGGATAATATATAATTAACCTTTAACCCGCTACATATATATAATGGACTGTTCTTTCTTTGAATTAAGACCATTCCGTTTATGTGACAAAGGGGTGTTTTGGAGAAAATGACTGATCAGCAGCCTGACATTACAAACTGATCAGCCTGCGAGTAAGAGTAACTCGCAGGCTGATCTGGGTTTACAATGGACGCAAAGGCTATTATGTAAAATGTTGGTTATTAGACACCTTATTATATACAGTGGTTTGGTTAGTATAAACATTATTGTACACACTGTTTTTGTTTCGCCTGCATAGCATGGCAGGCACTTCGGGATCACTTTATCCTTCATCATCCGTCTATCACACTTTAACCTGCAACCTAACCTTGGCCATAACTTCAAACGTATTTGACCTATGTTTATGAAAATTCACACACATCTTTATTTAGGGAATGTCATTACATATGTCCAATAACTATGACTTTCATTTTGGCAGAGTTATGCCCTTTTCATAAAACTTCAACAAGCAGCCTAATCTGGATCGTAATTTAAAATACTGACCGATGGGCATGAAACTTTATACAGTTTTTCCTTATTAATTATCCAATGCAGATGTATGCCTCTTCATAAACTTTAACATTTAAAAAAAAATATCTGCTCCATAATTTATGAAGGGTTGCACCCTCTGTCTTCAAACTTTATAGTTAGATTGTCCTTCCTGAAATATGCACATGGCAGGCAACACAAGTGTTCTATGGAACACCCTTCTAGTTAGTTAAGAGGCAGAAACCTACCTGAAGATTAAAATAATATTGCTTACAAATATTTTACGTTTTTGTAGGAGAGGCCCTGAACATTCACAGTATCTTGGAGAATACAAAAGGCTCACTTCAGAAGAATCCCTAAACGGGTTGTTTAGGTCCTCGAAAATCGTCATTCAAACTAAACAGATTGTTTAGGTCCTCGACAATCGTCATTCAAACTACATGAGTAAAGTGTTGAATTCACGCTGGAAAACATTTCCGGGTGTGAAATGTATCAGACAAGCCCATAGTGTGTTCATGGTTGAGCTATTGACCTGTAGTCTCACCACATGTGATTTAAATTTTACATTCTTATTGTTTTGTAGCATTGCTTCTGCTGTAACTTAGACTGGTTGTTCTATCATATTTGTTTATTTACTTCCATTTTTAGCTTCGGCTCATAGGTGAACTATTCGGATCACTCTTAGTCCAGCCATCAGTTGTTAAATTGAATAAACTTCTTGTCAGAAACTGCTTGGCCGATTTTGAGCCAACTTTCACAACAATGATTAGTGTTAAAATTAGGCCAACATGACCTCCAAGACAATCGTCATTACCAAAAATAGTTGAAACTTTTAATATCTTCTAAAGAAACAATGAACAGATTTTGACATTTGCTTAAAAATGAATGCTTGGTAATAGACTATCAGGTTTGTTCAAATGAAGTCCCTGGGGTCAAAAATGGCCCTACCTCGGGCATCCAACGTTTCTATTATATTGAGGTTTCACATGTTTTCTAAAGACTTATATCGAGAAAACCTGAAAAATCTTCAGCTCTGAAACCACAAGGCTTAACCCTTTCATAGTTTACCCCGCTCCAGGGATCAAAGTTTTACAAAGAGTTACTGTAACAATGATTATTTAGCATTGTCAAAATTTAGCGCAGTAGACGATTTTCGATGGGTTTTGGCATATTAGCGCAATGATGAACTAGCGCTCGGCCATAGACTCCATTTTAATTTAGCGCTCTCGCTTGCTTCTGCAGAATTCGGTAATTTCCGATTTCCGGCAATGTCCGATTATTCCTGATCATCCGATTATTCCCGATCGGTCGTCATCGATGCGGTAGTGTTTTGATTGCTGATCATTGATTTTATTTGTTAATCATGCCTTCAGGCTGTCAACAAAATTGTTTTTGTATAACGGCGTTTCCATTTCTGAATGAACACATCTTACAAACACGGCAAAACCAAACCCATTGAAAATATGATTTAGACATTGTGAAAAATGTTGCCGGAACAGTAATTAACAAGTCCCGAAACTGCTACTAGTGCTGACGCTTGTTCTATAAACAGATATGCTACACGCCAGAATAACAGTGCACAGACCACTAATTTATGTAATGTGCTACAGCTTTATACAATGAATTTAAGTGAGACATTATATTCTTTTGTTAACTGCAGTTTATACTGAACGAGTACTCTTCTCGTTGAATTATTAAATACTATCATAATCTAAATAACTATGAACTAAGTATAATCATTCACAATCATTGTGTGTTCAAAGATTTCAGAGAAAACAGATGACTTTTGGTAAGAAAATCATTCTTTGTCAGTTTTACTTTATATAGAAAAAATCAAACACCATTTGAAACTGCAAGAGCTAGAGTTCTGATATTGTACAAGTAGTAAAAGCTTATTGCCGGCTGTCAAGTTTGTTTGAATAGTGACCCCGGGGTCAATTTTGGTCCTGCCCCAAGGTCACAGTATTACATAGACTTTATTGGAGCTCTTCAAAAGTTTTCTCTGAAACCAAAACAACTACAGCTCTAATATTATTCATGTAGCATTTGCTCACGAATCTCTACTTTATGTGTTAAATTGACCCTGCCCGGCGGGTCTGTTTTACATAGTTTTATGAAAGGGACAGAGGCACCATTAAGGGAATGTACAAGAAAAAGATATGCTGCATTACAGATGATACTTGGTTACTTTGCATCCGATTATCAGAATGCATGCCTAACTTCATCTTTTTGTTTTCAGAGCTATGTAAGCCAGTAGAGCGTACACAGAGCTTTTGGGCCTCTTGTTACTTTTATGATATCATTGTTTTTGTATACATGTACAGAAGTCCTTAAGATTGTGTTCTTCGCCCTGATTGCTGGACAATAAATCTCATATTCTGAAGATTTGTTCTCATTTTTACTCCTAACTTTGGATTTAGCTCACTGGAAATAAAGGCTCAAAATGAGATATGGTGACTGCTCTTCGTCCGTCCATTAATCCGACCAAACTTCACATCCTGAGAACCAGTACTTTTCAAAGTAATACCATTACCGGTAGGTCAATATGACATCTGAGATGGCAACAATGACTAAAAATAGCCCTAAAGTAAAAAAAAAATTCTCGATTTCAACAATTATTTTTCAATGATCATTATCAAATAGACTACCAAGGTTGCATGAATGAAGTCCCTAGGGGAAACAAATGCCCTGTGCTGTGGGGTTCCATATTGTATATATAGAGAAATAAAGAAAACACTTAAGAAATCTTCTCTAGAACCATTACACATATTTGACTGATGCGGTACAAAATGTTCCCATTCAAGGGGTCTAAAGTTTGTTTATAGAGATATATAGGGATAAACTTTAAAATAAATATGCTCATGTATCATTCAACATATTTTCACACAAGTCATGTGCTAAAGTCTCATTCCAGCAATACAGCCTATACCTCATATACCTTGCTCTACGGAATCTATCACATTTATTGAGAAAGATCATTTTCAAATTTAGTTAATTTAATGCTTTTATCTCGCAGTTTGCAAACACATCACATAAATAAAACTGAACAGGAACAACTGATATGAGAAAAAAGATAAATTAACAGAAAGTTTGAATTTACCTCATTTCTCAATTTTAGAGACGGTATAAACTCGGACACTATGTCAGTAGAATTCTATCATGTGTCCGAGTTTCCCCCGAGTCACGAAACCAGCCCATCACTTGACTAGAAATGATACATAAGGGATCTCTTGACCAGGATCTCTTGACCATTACCCCTATGCACCATATATACATATCCGATACAGATGGAACAATGACAACCATGAAGCACTTTGCCGAGATTACTGGAATCGCCCCTAGTGTATAATATACCTGTTTTTTTTTATGCCCCCACCACCAAATGGTGAAGTGGCATATATTGTAAGCCATGATTGTCTGTCTGTCCAGCCGTCCTGTAAAATGTGTCTAACTCGAGTGTTTTGAAATTATACAGGAGTGTTGAATTGATGCAATCTTCAAATTTTCCTCCGTTTACTCCACATAGTTCCTGCAAATTCTACAGTAGACACTCCATTTACGATTGCATATGCAGTGTCATGATGAAGACCTTGAATGAGCATGATAAAAAATGACAAAATGAATGAGGTCCTACTCCTCTGCATGTGACAGTGTGTTTGTGAGATTGCAGTGGTTATATTTAAGAAATAAAATATTTCCAGCGGGTTTATATTGTCCCAGATCAAAACCTGGTGGGCGGGACTTGAAGACTATCAATATCAAGGGCCGTAGGCCCGCAGTTTCGATGTGTTTCAAGTCCCAAATACCAGGTTTGATCTCGCACGATATAAACCCGCTGGAAATATCTGTTATTTTTTATATGGCATGGATTTTTATGTAGTTTATACACACATTTTCGAGATATTGAACTTAATACAAACACATTCTCACAACTTACATTGTACGTTCATCTCTCAGCACCAACGAAGAAAATATACAGCTTTATCGTTTTTCTAACAAGTTCAATTTGTTGTTTGAATGTAACGTTGCCTTAAAATAACGTAATCGTTGTTTTGGATGTTTTTCGACGTTGAAAATCGTTTAAAATGACGTTGACATGATCTCAGAGGTTTATATAACATTTTTAAAAACTCAACTGAGTATTTTCATAATCCATGTTAGATTCTACCCCGGCAACCACACTGGGATTGAGTGGACAAACTTGTCAAGTCTTCCAAATACAATCGATAGCATTTTGTATAAACTAGAGCTATCATTGAAGATGATGAATACCCCGACTTTTCTTACATATATTCTAAGTAAAAGATAGGTCTTAAATTCTGTAAAAAATCATCTTCTGTAAGCTGAATGCCAAGTTTAATAACAATGTATGATCATTTTTGAAGTGAAAGTCACGTGAAGTTCATTATCTAACATTAAAAACCTCAATGCTGATTGGCTATTGAGCTGTTTTAAAATTCCTATAAAGACGTCTTGACATTACATCCTTTAACCGTTAGGACGTCACTTTTTAATCGATTTTAAATGTCAGCAAAACATACAAAAACAATTATTACATTATTTCAAAGTGACGTGTTCAAACAACAAATTGAAATTGTTAAACAGAATAAAGTTGTATATTTTCCTCGTTTGGTGTTTGGAGATGGACATACGACATAAGTTGTGAGAATTTTTGTTCCAGCTCTCGAAAATGTGACTGTATAGTAAGTACAAAAAAAAAAAAACAGGTAAGAAAAAAATATTTCCAGCGGGTTTGTACTGTTCAAATTATGATGTTTGGGATTTGAAACTGCGGGCATATGGCCCTTGGTTTCGATCTTCAAGTCCCGCCCACCATATATTGATCTCGGAACAACGTAAATTTTATTTATTAAATACAATATTAGTGTGAACAAGAGCTGTCGGAGAACAATAAATTATATACCCAGTATATACCGTCAGAAAACAGGGCTAAAACAATGTGGGGTTGGGGGTACGGGGCGGGTATAGAAACTCGGGCCAATATAAACCAATTGTTAGAATCTCATACAAATTATAGTAAAATTTGGGGCAGGGTGTGAAGTTTTATTTTATCCATTTAATCCAAAATTGCTGTCATTTTAAAGAAATGTGCGGTCAAAAAGCAACTCGGAGAGGGAGGGGATGAGAATCTAGCAATTTTTAGCTAGACTATTCGAAGAATAAGAGAGCTTATGTAATCACCCCGAGGTCGGCGTCAGCATCCCACATCAAGGTTTGCGTGTAAGCTGTGTTTACAAGTCTATATCTCTTACAATTCTTACCCTAGCACAATCAAATTTGGCCATTTGCTTCCTTATAGCATTATCTTAAGGGCTGCTTAAGTAATTTTGGTTCCTGTAACCCCTGGGCTCCCATGGAAACCAAATTCTAAAATGTGTCTGTTTCACATCAAATTTTGCGTGTAAGCTGTGTTTACAGGTCTATATCTCTCTTGCATTTCTTGTCCTAGCTGAACTAAATTTTGGAATTGGTTTCCTTATAGTATGTTGTAAAGTATGTTGTAAAGGGTTGGGTAAGTAATTTTGCCTTCTGCAATTTCTGGGCTCCCATGGAACCCAAATTGTGATGGCCCATAAAATGTGCAATAAATGCAGATCTAGGTTTGCATGTAAGCATGTATATATCTATAATTTTGGTTTGGGATTTCTTATAGCATTATGCATCTTATTCATACTTCACTCATATTGGGGCATGGGCTCCCTCCTCCTCCCCCCCCCCCCCCTCCAGCCCCCACTTGTTTTGGTCGATTCTTACACATATATGTTTCCCCCTCCCCCCCCCCCCCCACACAACAACCCCGCCTCTCCAACCCCCATCCCCCCACTTGAAACTCTTACATATTTCTGTGTTGTTTTAGTCAATTCTTACACATATATGTTGCCCCCTCCACCCCTTCCCCCTTCTCCACCACTTTTCTTTGTTTACATATTTGTTAATTCTTACATATGTTGCCCCACCCCCCCCCTTCCGCCCCCTCTCCATCGCCACACTCGAAACTAGAATATTTGTATTTATTTTTTTCTTTTCCCCCCCCCCCCCCCCCCCCCCCCCCCCCACCTGCCCCTGCCTCTCCCACTTCCCGCCACACACACACACTCGAAACTAGAATATTTTTTTACATATTTCCGTGTTGTTTTGGTCAATTCTTACACATAGCTATGTTGCCCCCCCCCCTCCCTTCCCCACCCCCACGCTCGAAATGAAATATTTTTATTTAATGTTTATTGTTTTTATATATATCTGTGTTGTTTTGGTAAATTCTTACACATAGCTTCTTACACATATATGTTGCCCCCTCCACCCCACTCCCTGCCTCTTCCCTCCCCCCCCCCGAAACTCGATTATTTTTTTTTTACATATTTTTGTGTTGTTTTGGTGAATTCCTACATAGCTTCTTACACATATATGTTGCCCTCCCCACCCCACGCCTCTCCCCCATCCCCACTTGTTTTTTTGTTTTTTAGCTCTACTGATCAGAGATCAGCAGAGCTTATGCCGTGGTGCGGAGTCCGTCGTCCGTCTGTCTGTCCGTCTGTCTGTCCGTCTGTCCGTAAACTTTTATTTGTAGCGACTTCACAGCTGAAACTACTGGATGGATATTCATGAAACTTTACAGAAATGTTGCCCATAAAGTCTAGTTGATCCTAGCAAAAATTCATGTTGATGTGAAATCCAAGATGGCCGCCAAAGCTAAAAATAGAGTTTTAAAATACAAGTTTGTAGCGACTTCTTCTTGAAAACTATAAGTGATATTGATATGAGACTTTTTCTAAAATGATCAGCATGACATGATGTTGATCCTAGTCAAAAATCGTTTTGATTCAACGTTAAACATGGCTGCCAGCGGCCATCTTTGTTTACATAGAGTTATATAGTAAAAACTTGTAGCGACTTCACAGCTGAAACTACTGGATGGATATTCATGAAACTTTACAGAAATGTTGCCCATAAAGTCTAGTTGATCCTAGCAAAAATTCATGTTGATGTGAAATCCAAGATGGCCGCCAAAGCTAAAATTAGAGTTTTCAAATACAAGTTTGTAGCGACTTCTTCTTGAAAACTATAAGTGATATTGATATGGGACTTTTTCTAAAATGATCAGCATGACATGATGTTGATCCTAGTCAAAAATCGTTTTGATTCAACGTTAAACATGGCTGCCAGCGGCCATCTTTGTTTACATAGAGTTATATAGTAAAAACTTGTAGCGACTTCACAGCTGAAACTACTGGATGGATATTCATGAAACTTTACAGAAATGTTGCCCATAAAGTCTAGTTGATCCTAGCAAAAATTCATGTTGATGTGAAATCCAAGATGGCCGCCAAAGCTAAAAATAGAGTTTTCAAATACAAGTTTGTAGCGACTTCTTCTTGAAAACTATAAGTGATATTGATATGGGACTTTTTCTAAAATGATCAGCATGACATGATGTTGATCCTAGTCAAAAATCGTTTTGATTCAACGTTAAACATGGCTGCCAGCGGCCATCTTTGTTTACATAGAGTTATATAGTAAAAACTTGTAGCGACTTCACAGCTGAAACTACTGGATGGATATTCATGAAACTTTACAGAAATGTTGCCCATAAAGTCTAGTTGATCCTAGCAAAAATTCATGTTGATGTGAAATCCAAGATGGCCGCCAAAGCTAAAAATAGAGTTTTAAAATACAAGTTTGTAGCGACTTCTTCTTGAAAACTGTAAGTGATATTGATATGGGACTTTTTCTAAAATGATCAGCATGACATGATGTTGATCCTAGTCAAAAATCGTTTTGATTAAACGTTAAACATGGCTGCCAGCGGCCATCTTTGTTTACATAGAGTTATATAGTAAAAACTTGTAGCGACTACTTCTCTGAAACTACTTGGCGGATTGTCATGAAACTTTACAGGAATGTTGCTCTTGATGTCTGATTGATCCTAGAAAAATTTCAGGTCGGCCGGAAATTCAAAATGGCCGTCACAGCTAAAAATAGATTTTTAAAAAATAAGTTTGTAGCGACTACTTCTTGAAAACTATAAGTGATATTGATATGGGACTTTTTCTAAAATGATCAGCATTACATGATGTTGATCCTAGTCAATAATCGTTTTGATTAAACGTTAAACATGGCTGCCAGCGGCCATCTTTGTTTACATAGAGTTATATAGTAAAAACTTGTAGCGACTACTCCTCTGAAACTACTTGGCGGATTGTCATGAAACTTTACAGGAATGTTGCTCTTGATGTCTAATTGATCCTATCAAAATTTCAGGTCGGCCGGAAATTCAAGATGGCCGTCACAGCTAAAAATAGATTTTTAAAAAATAAGTTTGTAGCGACTACTTCTTGAAAACTATAAGTGATATTGATATGGGACTTTTTCTAAAATGATCAGCATGACATGATGTAGATCCTTGTGGAAAATTATTTTGATTCGACGTTAAACATGGCTGCCAGTGGCCATCTTTGGTTACATAGAGTTATATAGTAAAAACTTTTAGCGACTACTCCTCTGAAACTACTTGACGGATGTTCATGAAACTTCACAGGAATGTTGCTCTTGATGTCTAGTTGATCCTAGAAAAATTTCAGGTCGGCCGGAAATTCAAGATGGCCGCCACAGCTAAAAATAGATTTAAAATAAATAAGTTTGTAGCGACTACTTCTTCAAAACAATAAGAGATATTGATATGGGACTTTTTCTAAAATGATCAGTATGACATGATGTTGGTCCTTGTCGAAAATCGTTTTGATTTGACCTTAAACATGGCTGCTTTGTTTACATAGAATTATATAATGAAAACTTGTAGCGACTACTTCTTTGAAACTGCTTGACGGATTTTCATGAAACTTCACAGGAATGTTGCTCTTAATGTCTTATTGATCTTAGCAAAATTTCAGGTCGGCCGGAAATTCAAGATGGCCGCAACGGTTAAAAATAGATTTTCAAAAAGCAAGTCTGTAGCGACTACTTCCTGAAATCAAAATCAATCAGTAGAGATTCAAGGTCATTGACCTCTTGTTTTACATATTTGTATGTTGTTTTGCTAAATTCTTACATAGCTTATTAGCTCTACTGATCAGAGATCAGCAGAGCTTATGCCGTGGTGCGGAGTCCGTCGTCCGTCCGTCCGTCTGTCCGTCTGTCTGTCCGTAAACTTTTATTTGTAGCGACTTCACAGCTGAAACTACTGGATGGATATTCATGAAACTTTACAGAAATGTTGCCCATAAAGTCTAGTTGATCCTAGCAAAAATTCATGTTGATGTGAAATCCAAGATGGCCGCCTAAGCTAAAAATAGAGTTTTAAAATACAAGTTTGTAGCGACTTCTTCTTGAAAACTATAAGTGATATTGATATGGGACTTTTTCTAAAATGATCAGCATGACATGATGTTGATCCTAGTCAAAAATCGTTTTGATTCAACGTTAAACATGGCTGCCAGCGGCCATCTTTGTTTACATAGAGTTATATAGTAAAAACTTGTAGCGACTTCACAGCTGAAACTACTGGATGGATATTCATGAAACTTTACAGAAATGTTGCCCATAAAGTCTAGTTGATCCTAGCAAAAATTCATGTTGATGTGAAATCCAAGATGGCCGCCAAAGCTAAAAATAGAGTTTTAAAATACAAGTTTGTAGCGACTTCTTCTTGAAAACTATAAGTGATATTGATATGGGACTTTTTCTAAAATGATCAGCATGACATGATGTTGATCCTAGTCAAAAATCGTTTTGATTCAACGTTAAACATGGCTGCCAGCGGCCATCTTTGTTTACATAGAGTTATATAGTAAAAACTTGTAGCGACTTCACAGCTGAAACTACTGGATGGATATTCATGAAACTTTACAGAAATGTTGCCCATAAAGTCTAGTTGATCCTAGCAAAAATTCATGTTGATGTGAAATCCAAGATGGCCGCCAAAGCTAAAAATAGAGTTTTAAAATACAAGTTTGTAGCAACTTCTTCTTGAAAACTATAAGTGATATTGATATGGGACTTTTTCTAAAATGATCAGCATGACATGATGTTGATCCTAGTCAAAAATCGTTTTGATTCAACGTTAAACATGGCTGCCAGCGGCCATCTTTGTTTACATAGAGTTATATAGTAAAAACTTGTAGCGACTACTTCTCTGAAACTACTTGGCGGATTGTCATGAAACTTTACAGGAATGTTGCTCTTGATGTCTGATTGATCCTAGAAAAATTTCAGGTCGGCCGGAAATTCAAGATGGCCGTCACAGCTAAAAATAGATTTTTAAAAAATAAGTTTGTAGCGACTACTTCTTGAAAACTATAAGTGATATTGATATGGGACTTTTTCTAAAATGATCAGCATTACATGATGTTGATCCTAGTCAAAAATCGTTTTGATTCAACGTTAAACATGGCTGCCAGCGGCCATCTTTGTTTACATAGAGTTATATAGTAAAAACTTGTAGCGACTACTCCTCTGAAACTACTTGGCGGATTGTCATGAAACTTTACAGGAATGTTGCTCTTGATGTCTAATTGATCCTATCAAAATTTCAGGTCGGCCGGAAATCCAAGATGGCCGTCACAGCTAAAAATAGATTTTTAAAAAATAAGTTTGTAGCGACTACTTCTTGAAAACTATAAGTGATATTGATATGGGACTTTTTCTAAAATGATCAGCATGACATGATGTAGATCCTTGTGGAAAATTATTTTGATTCGACGTTAAACATGGCTGCCAGTGGCCATCTTTGGTTACATAGAGTTATATAGTAAAAACTTGTAGCGACTACTCCTCTGAAACTACTTGACGGATGTTCATGAAACTTCACAGGAATGTTGCTCTTGATGTCTAGTTGATCCTAGAAAAATTTCAGGTCGGCCGGAAATTCAAGATGGCCGCCACAGCTAAAAATAGATTTAAAATAAATAAGTTTGTAGCGACTACTTCTTCAAAACAATAAGAGATATTGATATGGGACTTTTTCTAAAATGATCAGTATGACATGATGTTGGTCCTTGTCGAAAATCGTTTTGATTTGACCTTAAACATGGCTGCTTTGTTTACATAGAGTTATATAATGAAAACTTGTAGCGACTACTTCTTTGAAACTACCTGATGGATTTTCATGAAACTTCACAGGAATGTTGCTCTTAATGTCTTATTGATCTTAGCAAAATTTCAGGTCGGCCGGAAATTCAAGATGGCCGCAACGGTTAAAAATAGATTTTCAAAAAACAAGTCTGTAGCGACTACTTCCTGAAATCAAAATCAATCAGTAGAGCTTCAAGGTCATTGACCTCTTGTTACACATATATATTGCCCTCACCACACCCACTCCCCACACATGCCACCCCACCTCTCCCCCACCCCACCCCACCACTCCCCTACCCCCACCCCACCTCTCCCCTACCCCCACCCCCCACCCCCACTAAAAAAAAATTGATACTTTTTTTTTACATATTTCTCTGTAGTTTTGGTCAATTCTTACACATAGCTATGTTACGCCCCCAACCCCACCCCACATTGTTTTCTGATGGTATATACTAGCTATATAATTTATTATTCTCTGAAAAGTCAAGCTGTGCTGTTCTCCGACAGCTCTTGTTTATTGTGGCCTCATTACAGTTTTTAGCTCTAAGCAGAGCTTATGCCATCGTGCCGGTGCGGTGTCTGTTGTCCGTCTGTCCACAGACCTAATAACAAATAGATTGGAAACTACGAAACTTATCTAAATTTCACGTGCCACAGTGCAAAAATTCACAAATTATTTCCCAACTTTAAACACACATTCAAGAAGTGTTTTATAGATACAAGTTTCATTTATGCCAAATACCATCACAAATTTTATTTTATTTCCAATGGTAATATTTTTCTTTCTCTTACATTTAGAGCAAAAATGGAGTTTGACGGAAACTTTGACTATGTCAAAACCGTGATTTTTAAGAGAAAAGCGAAAAATGATGACATTTTTAACTTAAAACATCTATAGGTGTAGAATTGATAAACCAAAACAACACAGAAATATATTTTAAAAATAATTAGGGTTTAAGGTGGTGGGGTGTGGGGTAAAGAACGGATGGAATATGGAGAAAAAAAAAATAAACAAAAGAGAAACGCCTGGTGGCGTTAAAGCCGGGTTTTCTAAAATGTGAAAGATGAGCGCCTGTGTGTTTGGTGAAACTATTAAAGGGTACATGTCAGCAACTTTAATTGTCCAAGTTTTGTAATAATTGCACATGGCAATGCCAAGATATAAAAAAGAAATATTGATATCCGTACAACAAAGTTAAAAAGGTTAACATAACATATATTTTGGAAAAAGTAGGTCATAGTGACCTAGTTTTCAGGATATGGTCAGTGCTTGATGAGAGAAAGGTGCTGTTAAAGTTTGATGAAGATCGCACATTGTAATGCTGAGATATAACAAAAACTTAATTCACCCCCCACCCAAACTTAAAAAAGGTTAACGTAACGCATATTTTGGAGAAAGTAGGTCATATTGACCTAGTTTTCAGGATATGGTCAGTGCTTGATGAGAGGAAGGTCTGTTAAAGTTTGATGAAGATCGGACATGGTAATGCTGAGATATAGCAAAAACTTAATTCCTCTCCCGAAAACGACTTTCCGTCTACGAAAAGGAGTCATATAATCAATATCTAAAGCTTAATACAAATTGTTTTTATATATTAACAAATAGATTAATAGAATATGTTAAATCGAACTTTACAACCCTCACAAGACAGCTGGTCCAGACTCAATACCAACATTTATTTTGAAAGTAGCGGCTAAAGAAATCTCACCAGTTCTCTCAATGATTTTTCAGACATCTTTACACACTGGCGAAGTACCAAATGACTGGAGAGAAGCGCATATCATACCTATTATATTATTCAAGAAAGGTGACACAAATAAAGCAGGAAATTATAGACCAGTCTCCCTTACATCAGTGACTTGCAAGGTCCTTGAACATATCGTCCACAGCAACATTATAAACCACTTTCTGAGAAACAGCATCCTCTGTGACAACCAGCATGGATTTAGATCCAAACGTTCCTGTGAATTGCAGCTGATCACTACCATCCAAGGAATCGCCAGCCAACTACGCTCTGGAAAAGATCAGGTAGACGTTATTCTACTTGACTTTGCCAAAGCGTTCGATAAAGTCCCCCACAAGAGACAGCTTCATAAGCTGGAGCATTATGGAGTGAAAGGCGAAACCCTACAGTGGATCCAGTCATTCCTCAGTCATAGGAAACAAGTCCGGCTAGAGGGGTCCACATCATCACAGGCAAACGTTATGTCAGGAGTCTCCCAGGGAACAGTACTCGGCCCATTATTGTTTCTGGCGTTCATCAATGATTTACCAGAGTCTACATCTTCGGAAACTAGTTTATTTGCCGACGATGGACTCGTACAAACATATAAGGTCTACAAAAGATTCAGATGCCCCACAACAGGATCTCGATTCCCTTGAAGAATGGGAGACTTAAGTGGCAGATGAGTTTTCACCCTGAGAAATGCCAGATCATCCACATCTGTACCAACAAGCGGTTTCAACGTAAACCAACATACAGATTGCATGGACATCAACTTGAAGCAGTGAACTGTGCCAAATATCTTTCAGTGAAGACTTATCATGGAAGACCCAAGTGGACAGCACAGCAGCCAAGGCTTCAAGGGTCCTGGGTTTTCTCAGAAGAAACCTATACAACTGCACCAAGGAGGTCAGAGATAGAACCTACAATTCTCTTGTACTTCCAACCCTATCATATGCTGCAGCAGCATGGGATCCTTACCTCCTCGCAGGGGACATCAACAAGCTGGAAAAAGTACAGAGAAGAGGAGCAAGGTTTGCCCTTAACAACTATTGGGACAATGTGAGACAAGAATGGTAAGGGACCTTGGCTGGCAGACATTGGAAGAGAGAAGATGCAAGCAGCGGCTAACGGTGCTCTTCAAAATACAGCATGGACTTGTAGATATGGCACCAGGAGATATACTGCGCCTCAACGACCGCAGAACCAGGGGAGGCCAGCGATTATACCAACCCGCAACCCCTCAGAATGTCTACAAGTACTCCTTCTACCCTCGTACGATAGAATGTTCTGCCAACTGCAATCACCGACATCAGTTCATTACAAGACTTCAACGCTGCTCTTGACACCACCACTGCAGCCTTATTCTTCCGAGCGTAGAATCATCAGCGCCATGTACATAGTTTTAATTGAAAAATACCATCGTTTTTAACATTTTGGAGGATGATCGCTGTCTCATAACCTCAGTAAGGTCAACATTACAGTCTAAGAAGACTCCTGACCTTTTATTGGAAGAAGAAGAAAAAACACGCACAATTGATATGAAATGAGACACATTTTAAGGGCTATCTGAATTTGGGTTCCATGAGAGCCCATGGGTTACAGGAACCAAAATTAATTATACAGCCCTTAAGGTAATGCTATAAAGAAGACCATTGCCAAATTTGGTTGTGCTAGGATAAGAAATGTGAGACAGACTTGTAATCACAGCTTACACGCAAACCTTGATGTGGGACGCCGACGCCGGGGTTATTACATAAGCTCTCTAATTCTTCGAATAGTCGAGCTAAGGTTAGGTTGCACGTTCAAGTTTAATGAAAACGGGCACAACTTTGCCAAAACGAAAATAAATAGTCATTTGAATGTGTACCAACATTCTTCGAGATAGACAGAGATTAAATAATGTTCAAGTTATGGCCAATGTTAGGTTAAAAATTGCTGGCTACAGTGTGCCGGACAATGACGGGATCCCTTATTATGTGTTTTTGTGCTGCCTGTCGTCTGTATGTCACACACATTGTCTGGAACAGTTCTCCTAAACCACTGGCTGGATTTCAACAAAACTTTGCATGGATGATCAGTACAAAGCCTAGTCACATGCATATCGTCGCCGTATTCCGGTTGAATGATTTTTAGTGGAGTTATATGGCCTTAAAGGTTTTAATACACAAACTGTCTGGTGTAGTTCTTAACCCCGAGCCGGATTTCAACAAAACTGCAGGGATGATCAGTACAAAGCCTAGTTGTGCATATCGCCGTGTTCCAGTTGAATGATTTTTAGCCGGATGATTAGTAGTATCAAGCCTAGTTGTGCATATAGCCATGTTCCAGTTGAATGATTTTTAGCCGGATGATTAGTAGTATCAAGCCTAGTGGCGCATATTATTTTCCTGTTCCACGTGAATTCTTTGTGGATATATGGCCTTTTCCCAGTTGGGGAGACATCTGTTTTTACTAAAAAAGTGCAATGCTACGCAGGCAAAAGTATTATTTTCCAACCATTTGAACGACAATCATGTAGATATTGGAGGTTTTTCGGGTGCATTTGTTTCTTTTCGTAACGGCTGATAACGATCAGACAAAGGTCCGTTGCATTTACAAGATGGAACTTAACAAGGTTGCAACACTGAATGACACATGCTACATTTCAATTCGGTTTGAGACGGCCTGCCCCAATAGTTTCATGAAAATTGGTTCACAGCTGAGATTTAGGCCTCTAAGCTAAAACCTCAATCATATTTCTGCTCTGTGTCAGTTTTGCTCTGTGTCAGTTTTATGACCAGTTTATTGATCATTTTCATGTAACTTGTTGATGCGCAGTATACTGCAGCAACAATGAATCGTGTTCAAAAAACATGCCATAATAATTTAAAGCTACACAGTCTATATATCAATCGATTTCTTCTTTGTAGGTGTGTCCTTATTTGTAACTTCATGTTCACCAGCTCATGTCGAAATCAAGTATTTAAACGAGCAAATATAGCGCAGGATATCATTTACTGTAGCACATCGTACCTATATACAGTTGACTAATTTTTACAGAAAAAAAGTAAGCCTCTTTCGGGGCTCGAACACACGACAGATTTCAAGTCAGGTGCTCTATCCACTGAACTATAACGTTACTTGAGAAAATGGTATACTAACTACCATTTATTATTAGGCAAAATAACTGAACCTATTTGAACGCAACTCAAGATGGACCAATAAATATAGAGCCCATCTTGTCGCACGTGTAAATTAACATTGCCTGGTGTTAATAATTTATGTTATCAATATGAAACTAATACTTTGCCTCAAAACAACCATATCTCGACTTGTTATTTAGCGCTTGAGTTTGTGTGTGCGAGTTAATTATTACGTAATGCCAATTTAGTGTTAAAATGCTACAAGTTATAGATAGAGACTGGTCTCAGCTCGTTGACTTATTTAAACACCTCGATGGGCGGCGTAGTAGCCCATCGAGGTGTTTAAATAACCAACAATCTTTTTTGTAGCATGGCATGGTGTACTTAGTAACAATGTGACGTCCGTACTCTAAATTCTTCTATCTGGTAGTTGTAGTACGGTATAGCCACGCCCCTTTAGTTACCCTAAATTAAACGATTTAATGCTTTGCATTCATGAAAAGAAATGTCACCGACCATGCTACGACGTACCAATACATAGCCGTGGTCTAGTGGTATAGCGTATATCCTTTTAAACTTAAAAGTGCAAGGCTGTGGTTCAAATCCCGTTCCGGGCAAAAAAAATTATCACATTTTGAATTTTTCTGAAGCCGTATATTTATCGATGTTACCTGTACTGAGGCTAAATAACAATGTGATATTTTAAGTAAGTAGAAGTGTTTGTTTACCCTCGCCATTGGCAACTAGGCCTTTTGGCGAGCATTTCAATAGATGATGCAGTCAGTTGTAGGTCAATGTCGATTCATCAAACAGATCCAATGGAGATTACAAGATGCAGAAGAAGAGTTGAGTTGGTAGCAGGTGGGTGAAGAAATCCATCCTTGATAGTCTGTAGAAGATTAACGTTGTAGATTAAAGTTGATCGGCCAATAGGATGACAGCAAAGTTGGTAAGTAGGTCAATCCTACTGCCGACCCAAAAGTTATTTAGCCAATCATAATATTTCTGCGTTGTCAGCACCAAGTAGGTCAATCCTTTTGATTGTGAATCCCGAGATGTTTGTGATGTCCTGAAGCTGGCACAAAATGGATGGTAGACGACCCCCTGAACGCCAATCCTTAACGTTTACAGCGGTGATGTTTCAGCGTTTTCCATTCTGTGTCTGCTCCAATGTCCCCTTGTAACACTACCATACCCTTTAATAAGTAATAATAATAATTTGATAACAAGTAGTAGAAGTATATTGCAGTTAATAGTAATTTACCATTATTCTACAATTTGGGATTTGCCTCTCAAATTGCAGATATTATATTAGCATACTCAGGTAGTAGAAGTAGGCGGGATACTGTATTACGACCTATTGAATAACTGTGTAAACAACCAATGGGGGGCTTGCACGTGCGTGCAGGTATATACTGGTGTGTTTAGAAGTAGAGTAGAGAGATAGTCGGAGAGTTCTGGGAGGATGTTAAAGCTTCAGAGTCCCTATCTCAATCGATGTCTTCTTTGTAGGCGTGTCTTTATTTGTAACTTCATGTTCACCAGCTCATGTCGAAATCGGGTATTTAAGCGAGCAAATATAGCGCGAGAAATCATTTACTGTATATACATCGACCAGTGCACATCGTACCTATACACAGGTAACAATATGTTTTACGAAACAAAAAGGTTAGCTTCTTTCGGGGCTCGAACACACGACCTTTTGATTTCAAATCCGGTGCTCTATCCACTGAACTACAGCGATACATGAGAAAATAGTATACTAGCTACCATTTATTATGAGGCAAATTAACAACATATTTGAACGCAACTAAAGATGGATCAATCAATATGTAGTCCATATTGTCACACGTGTAAATTAACATTGCCTGATGTAATACTGTACGTAATCAATATGAAACTAATACTTCGCCTCATTACAACCATATCTCGACTTGTTATTTAGCTTGATGAGTTTGTGTGCGCGCGCTTGTTATTACGTTATGCCTATTTAGTGTTAAAAATGCTACAACATACCAATAAATAGCAGTGGTCTAGTGGTTCAACGTACATCTTTCAAAATTTACAAGTGCAAAGCTTTGGTTCAAATCCTGTTCCGGGCAACATTTTTTTATCACATATATTCTGGAGCCGTATATTTATCGATGTTACCTGTACGGAGGCTAAATAAAAATGTGAAATTTTACGCATCGATTTCTGCTTATATACCGACTTTTGGGGTGTTCGTCGATTTGAAACTACTTCACACGTGACTCATTCATATTCATGAGTTATTACCAGTTAAAATAGGGACTGTACAGCTTTAAAGATAGTCTAAGGATGTAGAGATTTGATGAGTAACATCTGACAGAATTATTATCCACTATACGATCAAACAGTAAAATGGGTTAGTTTTAAAGATTATTAAAACGTGTGTTTAAAAGTCTGGACTTGTTAATTATTAATGCTCTGGTGACATAGAGTGTTACAGGACTTATTTGGTGCTATCGTGATCAGGATTATGTGTTAATTCGACATAATTAACGCTTCGAACTTGGTGTTGTGGGCAGTTTCTGAACATGTGTGTGGACAATAGTCGATCATAAATGAACTTTGTTGACGGTTGGTGCCAATTGTGCAATACGTGCAAGAAAAACTGGAGGCATATTCGACCTCCGTGAGTAGCATTACTGTATTACTCTAACAAATATGGCTGAACAAGCAGAGTTTGCAAATATGTTTAGGGTAATGGGTGACCAGCTTACGGGGTTAACAACAACCATGGGGGCTCAGGGTGTAGCCAAAGTCATTACGCCATTTGAGGGGGAAAGCAAATTATTTTAGGATTGGATAAAAAGTATTGAGAAATACTCTTTGTTAGTTGGCATGGCACATGACAGTATTAAATTGGTTGCTTATCAGGCAAGTAAGGGTCCCGTTAGTGATTTCTTGAAAAGGTATATGGATGCAAACCCTACCCACACATGGGCACAAGTTAAAGCAGAACTTCAAGCTCGTTTCGCTGAAGTTGTTGACCCACAACATGCACTTTTGTTACTACGCAAAGTTCTTCAAAAACGTAATGAAACAATTTAGGTATATGCCGAACGTCTTATTGCCCTAGGTGATGACGCCTTTGCCGGGCAGGCCCAAGACGTTAGGGATAGACAGTTGATAGGGTATTTTATCTATGGTCTCCATGACGATGGAATGAAACTTCGAGTTATGCGAACCAACCCAAACACGTTGCAAGATGCAATTGCTACTGCAACAGCAGAACAGAACCTTAGAAAGAGGTTTCAGTTAAGGACAGGTCATCATTACCAGAATTATAATGAACCGACACATGAACAGCCTATGGAAGTTGACCATTTAAGGAGGCAAAATTTTTCTTAATGTCAGAATGGTCATGTAGTGGACGAGTGTCGAAAGAAAAAACGGGAAGTAGGTGCTATTACTGAAAATAAACCCCGTCGTAGGCCGATCGAGCGTACACGGTTAGTGTGCTGGCTGTGCCAAGAAATAGGTCACTTTGCCAGTGAATGTCGAAATGAGACAAATTGGTCGAACGGACAGCAAGGTAGACTGGCTAGGGGTCAGTTAAAAGATTCCGCTCCTCGCATGTAGAAGCCGGTGGGAGGAGAAATAGAAGCAAACCCACATTTAATATTGCATTAACATCAAACCCAAATTCTTGTTTGTTAAGGATCCAGAAACAAAAACTTAGGGTAGTTAATTGACACCGGAAGTGACGTGTCACTAATTAATCGAGACGTTTATGACAAATTTAAACTAAAACCAAAATTAGATACAACTCGCAAAGCTTACTTACAGTCTGTTACCGAAGGTCCGCTTACTTGCGATGGGAGCACAGAAATCATTTTCGAGATAGGTGGTATCAAAATGAGTCATAACTTTTACGTAGTCAGGGGAATGAATAGGAGAATAATAATAGGAAAAGACTGGCTGCTTAATAATGGTGTTCGTATATATTATGACCTTGGGTGTATTAGGGTCGCTGGTAAATATGTACCACTTCAGGAAGATATTCACATTTCATCGATAATTCGATTGAAATCTAAAACTAAACTTCCACCTCAAACGAGCGTAGTTTGTAATTGTCGAGTTAGGAAAAGTCCTAATTTTCAAACAAATGGTCAAACTTACCAAGTTTCAGCAGTTGAACGTGGTTTTCTTAGCTATGAGCCAGGTTTATTAGTTGCAAATTCAGTTTCGAAAGTAAAAAGAGATAAAATTGTTCCTATTGTGATAACAAACACCACAAACAAAATATTTACCTTAAGGAAAGGTACCGCGCAGGTAGCTAAAATAGAATTAATTCAAAATCAACAAATTTCTAGTGTAACTAAGGATCAAAATGGTGATCTTAAGGATCAAAGTGAATTTGATGGCGATGCTTCCCCCGAATTTAAGGCAAAATTAATTAAAATACTAAAACAAAATGCTGATCTGTTTGCACAGAAAGATACTGATTTAAGTCACACTGAAACAGTCAAAATGAAAATTGACACAGGAGACCATAAACCAATTAAATTAGGACCCTACAGAACACCACTAAACAACCGAAAAATTGTTGATCAGGCAATAGAAGAAATGTTAGATGCAAATATTATTTCCAGATCAAAATCTCCTTGGAGTTTCCCTGTGGTCATTGTAGATAAAAAGGATGGGTCTAAACGATTTTGTGTAGATTTTAGGGCCTTAAATAAAAATTACAAAATCAAACGCCTACCCTTTGCCATTAGTGGTAGACTTATTGGCCCTTTTAGGGAAAGCTAAATACTTCTCATTACTAGACCTCAAATCAGGTTATTGGCAAGTAGCCATGAACGAAGATGATATTTAAAAGACAGCTTTTGCTTGTTATAGAGGGCTATTTCAGTTCAATGTCATGCCTTTTGGGTTAACCAATGCACCAGCTGTATTTCAAGAACGTATGTCACATGTTCTTGCTGGGTTAGACAGTTACACAACTGCTTATCTTGATGACATCTTGATATTCAGTTCTACACTTGAAGAACATTTGGCTCACATTGAAAAAGTATTTCAACGGTTAAGGCAACATCGTTTAAAATTGAAGTTAAAGAAATGTAATTTTCTAAAAGCTGAGACTGAGTTTTAGGCTTTGTTATCAATAAAGACGGAATTAAACCTAATCCAAAGAAAGTGGAAGTCATAAAATCCTTACCTGCGCCTACCTGTGTAAAAGAGGTACGCAGCTTTATTGGTATGTGCAGTTATTATCGTCGATTTATTCCAAAGTTTTCGGAAATAGCACAACCAATCATAATTCTCACAAGAAAATATGCTAAATTTAAGTGGGACGCTAACTGTCAAGAGGCTTTTGAAAGTTTGAAGAACAGTTTAGCGATATTACCAATGTTAGGTTACCCTGACCCAGGAAAACCTTATATCCTTTATACGGATGCAAGTAACAATTGCATAGGAGCTTGCTTGACACAGCCAGTTGATGAAACAAACTGAGGCTGTTCCTGGTATAAAAAATGAAAAACCCATTCACTTTTTGTCTCACAAGTTGAGTGATACCCAATGTCGTTGGTCTACTATCGAGAAAGAAGCTTTTGCGATTCATTACGCCTTGCAGAAGTTAGATCACTTTTTACATGGGGCAACCTTCATAATTAGGTCAGATCACCTTCCATTGAAATATCTGTTAGATTCCCCTATGCAAAATAAGAAAATTCAAATGTGGGCTCTCGGTATTGCCGGCTATGACTGCAAATTAAAGTTCATCCCAGGGGTGAACAACAGTGTCGCAGATATGTTATCTCGTTTGCCCTTAGATGCTGTACCCGAGGATGTCGAGGGTTATGACCCTGACATCAATGATAACACCTATCAAGTTAATGCACTGAATTCGAATAGGTTTGAGCCAAGGAGGTATGTTAAGTGCAATGTTAATCTTGAAGATCATTTGCAGAAACCTAAGATCGAACCTGGCATAGACATGGTAACTGAACAGGAAAAAGACGAAATTTTAGACGAAATCAAGGCAGGACTTCGAAATGACAAATTAGCACCTACCTTAGCAAATAGGCATGTTATTCACGATGATATATTGTAATATATCTCAAACGCCGATTCAGATCCTATCTTACGTCACTATCTCCCAAGTCACTTAAGAGGTTATTCAGCAATATCATGACTCTAACGGTCATATGGGTGTTGACAAGACATATGACACAATTAAACAGAAGTATTATTGGCCAAACATGTTTAAAGAACTGCTAAATTATGTCTCTAGTTGTGTTACTTGTCAAACCAGAAACTTGCAAAAGATCAAACCTCCATTACAAGAAACCGATATTCCTCCGTATGCATTTGCAAAGATAGCTGTAGACGTTTCTGACCCATATCCAAAATCACTGTCTGGTAACAAGTACATCGTAAGTTTTATCGACCTATTTTCGAGCTTTCCCGAAGCATTACCCGTGCCCGATAAGAGCGGTGCGACAATCGCACATTTGATAATTGATGAAATATTTCCAAGATACTGGTCGTCGATGGCTCTGGTATCAGACAGTGGCGGCGAGTTTATAAATAGAACTGTTAAAGAGACCCTGGCTACTTTGAACATTCATCATATTACTACGTCTTATTACCATCCTCAGAGTAATAAAATAGAAAGGTACCACCGCGTGCTAGGTGATATTTTAGCAAAGAAATTGAAGGATAATTTGAATACATGGGATGTGTATTTGAATCAAGCTTTGGCTGCAATTCGCTTTAATGTCAGTGAGTCGTTGAAATTTTCACCATTCTTTCTATTATACAATAGGGATGTCGTGTTGCCGATAGACACAATTCTCAAACCACGCAGAAAATATGTGGGTGAGGATATGCATAAAATCGCGTTGGAACAACAACATAAATCATTTCTCTTAGTTCATCAAAATCTTAAAGATGCAAAACGCCGAAAAGCCAAATATGCGAACAAAAATACTAAACTAGTCACTTTTGAAGTTGGGGACCCCGTCTATTATAAAAACCACACTCGAAAGAGCAAATTAGAATCAAAATGGCGTCCTTATTATCGCATTATCAAACAATCCACACCTGTCACATACATTATCAAAAGCCAGCTCGATGGGTCTGTCACTAAGGTACACGTACACCACCTACGCTTAGCTAATGTGGATGAATGGCAGATACCAACAGATAAATTAAGTCGTCCAATTAGGAAATCTAATTATGTGGTTCCACCGATAAGCGATCATAATTCCAACCCAACCTCAGATATATCTGACAGTAATGATGACGATGAACTGCCATTAGCTCAATTAGTCAAACATTACCGCAAAGAACGTAATCATTCTGACGGTGAATCTGACATCCCTTTGATGGAATTACATAAACGAATTCGTGCACAACATAACTCAGATCATGAAAACTCTAATTCTGACACCAATGTTCCTAATTTGACAAGTGTTTTCACTACACCTCCTTCTTTTTCGTCAGATGATAAGGAGATTGTTAAAATGGAAACAACACCCATCTCATTTTCATCAGATGCAACCAAAATGAGGGAATCAGATTCCGATAACATGTCAATTAGTTCAGATGAGCCAGATAAAAAGGGAAATGAGATTTCTGTTATCTCACGCAAGAAGCGTTTCTCACGAAAAAAATCCGACAGACAGACACAAAGTGAGAAAATGAGGAAGGTGGCAACAGCCATCAAAGCAATTAGTGGTTTGCTTTAGGCTTCAGATTTTAATTTTAATTAAGGAATCATATTTCTGTATGGTTCAGAAAAAGCTGAGAGTAATACTATTTGAGTATAAGTACTAATACGTCATGCAAACATAAAGCAAACTGAACAGTGAACCTGACCTCTTAAACTTCCAAATAACAATACAGTCATTCCAATGCAACACCATATTGGGGAATTAAAAACTCAACCTTTCAAAATTGGGGATTTTCATATGGGACAACTGCCTTAATAGCTCTGGTCACTGGGGATAAAAATGTAAAAACTCTGTTCTGCCAAAAGTTTTGTGTGAGTATACGGTGAACTCTCAGAGAAGACCGAGAGGCTTCGATGCCGGCTCATATGCTCATATTTCCGGACAGCATGTTTTGCTGAAAAGGGGTCAGCAACCCTTTCATCACGTGATAAGCCAATGGACATAACATACCGTCTGATCTTCACGACACGGTATCTGTGTAAATATCCGGATATATCGATATATGTAGAAGTGTAGACACACGTGTCATACGAGACATTATGTAATTGTGAACATTGTATACTAATATATATACTTATACACACTGGTGTTATATAAACTGGTGACGTCAGTCAAAAATGTTGTAAATAGAACATGTGTAATTAAGATGGACTAACAGTGGTTTAGCCCGAATGCTATCCCATACATAACTTTTACAATATTCAAGTATTTGCACCAATGTGTGTAAATATGACCCTGTCGGAAATTAATAGGAATTGTTTTTGGAAAACAGTACACCTATATCTTTGCTGCAGTCAATTAGTTGAGATACAGTAGAGGAACAGCTAGACGCTAATAGACGATAATCGTTTACCTATAGATAATTGGAATTACGGTACCAGTCGTTATCAGCAACAGGTGTTCGGAATTTACATGCTGATATTCTACGGAGTAGACAGATTAATAAACTCTCTGCATACAACTTTAAAGGGACTTGCGGTTATCTAAAATGGTACGACAAACATTATGGGACGATGCCATGGAACACGTTGCTTCTTCTGA
The DNA here is from genome assembly GCA_037043455.1 of Cyrtodaria siliqua. Classification (NCBI taxonomy): domain Eukaryota; kingdom Metazoa; phylum Mollusca; class Bivalvia; order Adapedonta; family Hiatellidae; genus Cyrtodaria; species Cyrtodaria siliqua. Next base: position 106,506 of record JAWPHD010007752.1, read on the forward strand.
GGGCCGATGGTGTAACGTTTGGTGGAGCCCAACTGGACAATCCATGATACCGGCACAACGATGGCAGTGGACGTGGCCATATATATAGACTTTTTGCAGTGATTATTGTGACTAACTTTTGTGCCGTAGCATTTACATTTACCGTGGATTAATAGCTTTCTTTATTCAATGTGTAACTGGATTTATTTATATGTATACAGTGACTAACGGCACAAACATTTAATCTTACATTTTAGTCTAAGAACTTGATTAGAACTGTTAAAATTTCATTATAACATTTCAAATTAAATATGGAAGGAATTTGTAACACTACCATACCCTTTAATAAGTAATAGTAATAATGTGATAACAAGTAGTAGAAGTATATTGCAGTTAATAGTAATTTACCATTATTCTACAATTTGGGATTTGCCTCTGAAATAGCAGATATTATATTAGCTTACTAAGGTAGTAGAAGTAGGCGGGATACTGTATTACGACCTATTGAATAACTGTGTAAACAACCAATGGGAGGCTTGCACGTGCGTGCAGGTATATACTGGTGTGTTTAGAATTAGAGTAAAGAGATAGTCGGAGAGTTCTGGTAGGTTGTTGAAGATAGTCTAAGGATGTAGAGATTTGATGAGTAACATCTGATAGAATTATTACCCACTATACGATCAAACAGTAAAATGGGGTAGTTTTAGAGATTATTAAAACGTGTGTTTAAAAGTCTGGACTTGTTAATTATTAATGCTCTGGTGACATAGAGTGTTCCACCCTCGGCCATTTACGTTGTCGTATATTGGGTTATCAGCTTCCCATATTTGATATGGTGACGCCAGCATATGACAAGTGTAGGTCTCCTAGGTGACTATCGTTGTTCATCATTAGTATCCGTGGTGATTATACAGCCTCAGTAGATTACAAAAAAAAACGGCCCCCAAGAGGGCCACGGTCTCACCCTAGTTAGGGATATAGACTTAATAGGGATATATCTGGTCTAAAGCTCGGTGACATACTGTGTAAACCTCTCAATACGATGTCCAACATAATAAATCTATACTTTTGTATATATACCGTGTGAAGTGTTTGTCCGAAATCATTGACCGTTTGAGTTTATTTTTAAAACACACCATATCTAAAATCGAGCACTATTAGAGCGTGTTGTCGAATTAGTAAACCTAGACCATTTGGCACAGCCGCGAAGTTGATGGTAATCACGTTCTAATCGATCGATCCCTTGCAGGACGAGTCGACATCACCTGTAGAGGTGAAGATGGACACGTCCTTCTGGTTCGGTGGTCTGAACAGGAATGAGTGTGCAATTTTACCCATCGATTTCTACTCATTCATATTCATGTTATTACCAGTTAAAATAGGGACTGTGTAGCTTTATCTAGACAAAATAAAACCAACACAATTATAAAATGTGTAAAAATACGTTAGACTAAAAGGCACATCCATTTTCATAATTGATGTTGCACTTTATTTGTTATAATTGTATTTGAATTAAATACAGTATTTGAATTAAATACAGTGCATCCTGAAAATGGACCTTTAAAACCAACGAACGCAAACAAGAGAAGGAAATAACAGACTGTTTCATGAGTTCCTGTTAATGCATTATAAAACCTCTCTTTTAATACAAGCACAGCATTATATTTTAAATCGACGATGAGAGATCTCGATGATCACATAATACCAGGAAGTAATAACATTAGTGATTTTTAGCACAGGGAGACTGCTGATTGAAGCATTATTGGACGCCTTTAACTGTAAGGGACCGCAAGTCCATGCCGGATTATATTAATCGTTGTTCTGGTTTTAAATTTGATAAATAATTTTATATTGAAGTTTTTGAGGCTTCTGAAGAAAAGTCTCTACAGTATTACTTTGTTCTCGACTGTATAAGTGCTATTACGATATGTGTTTATTTTGTTAGTTTGAAGGTTGTTTTACGTCATTTTATCGGTTGTTTTGTTTTTTAAATGAAATAAATTAGTCCATAGAAGTCCCAAAGTCCCAAAGTCCCAACAGGACACGAGACATCATCTCCAAATAAAATAAGCCGTTATCACATCATTCGAAGAACACCATTGCATTTGGTTGACAAAATTGTGAATATTTTTTTATAAAGATATTAGGCCATATATGGCGGTCGATTTGTTTGTGGTAGAGGCAGACCACCACATGTTCCTGGGTAGAACCAGTACGCTCTTACTGTTTACATCCTGCCTTCCATAGGAATCGAGACTTCTTCACTTGACAGTCGAGTTCCCTATTGGATTCGAACTCGCAGCAGTGAGAGTATTCTGATACGTGATGAGAACTGCGAGACACATGATACAAATGCACACAATTACGTATAATAACATATTGCAGCATTTGCATACAGGGGTAGTTTATTCACACTGTGTCAATGGAACAGGAAATATAGCATTCAAGGATCACAGTCAACCACAAATACGCACAGAAACAAACAACTACAAAGATGAATAAAAAGACAAGATATGACATCATAAACAACAACTACAAAGACGAATACAAGACAAGATACGACATCACAAACAACAACTACAAAGACAAATAAAATACAAGATACGACATCACAAACAACAACTACAAAGATGAATAGAAGACAAGATATGACATCACAACAACAACTACAAAGATGAATAGAAGACAAGATATGACATCACAACAACAACTACAAAGATGAATACAAGACAGTATACGACATTACAAACAACAACTACAAAAATGAATAAAATACAAGATATGACATCACAAACATAAACGTGTTGACAATAGGCCTACCGCCTTGGAATGGTCAGTGGCTAAAACGCCGCTAGGGGTATAAACTAGGTTCTAGGGTGCATCAAACTTCACTCACCCCCTATTGTTATCCCAATAAAACGAGACAGTGTAAATACAGATATCCCCGCAAGGTTATATTCTCTAACAAATACACCGAACTTTAGCATCAACTCGATACTACTCATTGTAAATTTTAAGCTACAGAATCTCTATATCAATCGATTTCTTCAGTGTAGGCGTGTCTTTATTTGTATCTTCATGTTCACCATCTCATGTCAAAATCGGGTATTTAAGCGAGCAAATACATGTATAGCGCAGGAAATCATTTACTGTATATACATCTCCCATATACACAGATAACAGTATTTTTTACAGAAACAAAAGTTAGCCGCTTTTGGGACTCGAACACACGACCTTCTAATTTCAAGTCTGGTGCTCTATCCACTGAACTATAAAGCTACTTGAAAAAATAGTATACCAACTACCATTTATATGAGGCAAAATAACAACATATTTGTACGCAACTCAAGATGGATCAATACATATATAGTCCATCTTGTCGCACGTGTAAATAAACATTGCCTGGTGTAATACCAGGTATGTTATCAATATGAAACTAATACTTCGCCTCAAAACAACCATATCTTGACTTGTTATTTAGCGCTTGATGAGTTTGTGTGCACGCGATTGTTATTTCGTAATGCCTATTTAGTGTTAAGGACTATTGGTCAGCCATCTTTGAAAAAAAAAATCCAAAATGATTAATTGAATTTTTCATCCAAATGCATATTATAGGCATGAACATAAATGCAACACTATTGATGTGAACATAATATCAGAAACAATATTTATTTGGCAGAAATAGTGCCCTTTATATTCGAAAAGTTTAGTGCAATTTTACTCTAAGATGTTTTGTTTATTATGTTAAATAAATTTGTCCATAGAATTGTCCATTTATCTAAAAATGGCACACGAGACATCATTTCTAAATTAAATACGGCATGTAAAAATTAAATACGGCATGTAAAAATGCTACAACATACCAATAAATAGCAGTGGTCTAGTGGTTCAGCATACTACAAGTGCAATGCTGTGGTTTAAATCCCGTCCCGCACATATATTCTGGAGCCGTATATTTGTTACCTGTACGGAAGCTAAATAAAAATGTGAACTTTTACGCATTGATTTCTGCTAAAATACAGACTTTTGGGGTGTTCGTAGATTTGAAACTACTTCACACGTGACTCATTCATATTCATGAGTTATTACCAGTTAAAATGTTCTGTCGGTCATGTTGTATTTAGGCTGAGTACGTCCTCAACGTTCCTTAGAGTTCGTCGTGGGCGCATCCTTCATATGCAACAATAAAAGTCGCTAAACAAATGGATTTGATTTAAGAATCGCCATGGCTAATAATAGAAATTAGTGCTTTATAAATTGATACCACTTTGGTAGATGTTACTGAGCTGGAAGTATGTGATCTATAATACACTTATATCTATAATTGAATACTACTTAATGCGGTGATAGTGTGTGGGCTTTGGTCATTATGTGGCGGTACTTATTATGAATTGTTTTGTTTGATCGTCCAACTCCTAACTCACACTTCAGCAATTTTTTCTGTATAGCACTATTATTAATCCACACTAACGCATTGATGTATTGTCTATAATATCACTTCATACGCCGGAGTGAGGGCACGGTGTAGCGTCAATAGTGAAGTACTTACGGTAATAGACTGGTGAAATTCGGCTCATTAAACACAATTCATAATACAGCTATTTTTAGAGATCAGTCACAAGTTCCACAACATTCGTTCAATTCACTTTAATTCTGTGAATCACACACACTGACTCGAAAACTGTCCTCTAACTACAAAAACACCGCAACAACACCGTTTCAGTTGTTCAACATTTCGCGTCATTCATTCACACAATGCATATTTTGAAATAAACATATGTCAAAGCACCACTCTACCTACCGTCTGAGCTCATACTATCCCAAAGACAGCTTGACGTATTCCATGGACACTAAATCAGATGTCAAGGCTATAGGAACGAATATATTAGAACTGTTTCCTCCCTCTTATTTTTAAACCGTCTGTACATACATAATGTCAAAAATAATATTACGTAGCGTTTACATAAAACAACACGTATTGCATTATGCAATAGCATTTTATCAACAACAACGACAATAAAATAAAATAAAATAAAATAAAATAAAATAAATAATTATAATAAATAAATAAAACGTGGTGCGTTTTCAGGTCACGGCTCATGTTGAAATAATAAACGTGAGAAATAATTATTGTTTATAATTGTATATTTCCATCTCTCCACTTCGGTTTTTATTCATTCTTTTGACGTTGAACAATTATTTTCTTTCGAAACCATGTGTACGCAGTTGGGATTTTGTGTACAGGTTAATACGCGCCACTACGGATAACCCCGTGTGCCATTGACTTATGAATGCTATCTTCGGGATGGTTAAAATTCTGTACTATTGATTTGATGAGTATTGAGTTCTGCTCAACCCGGGGCTAGGGGGCGTGAACGGTAGCAAGCATATTTCACTACCGTTCATGAACAGTCTCAATCAAACCCAGACTGCAATACTCTTTTATATAGCACAGTACGTGGCGTTGCGTGTGCAGTGTGGCGGCAGTAAAACGTCTCCCCGCGCTTGCAATCAGGACTGTTATAGCCCGATACTTATATTAAAATACCGGTGGTACGTTTTCAAATGTTTATGCTTTCTTACTTAAATTTCGTGATTCGGTTGTTCCACTACTACGGTCGATAAATGCTCTGGATATTGTTTAACCGCCCATTGACTTTTACTTGTGATGCGCAGGCTTCATAACCGCTGCTCTCAACTAAATTCCATTTTTTTTGTTTATTTCGCTCTTCGGGGCATATAATTTTGTTAGATACTGGGACCATATGCCGCTGGACGTGGAATTATGGCAGTAAAATTAGCATGTCCACCGCCATATGCATGGGATAGTTAAAATTATGTACTATTGATTTTATGAATATTGAGTTCTGCTCAACCCGGGGCTAGGGGGCGTGAGAAATATTTCGTATTTATCGTGTTCGGCCATTTCTAAAGTTCCACTCTCATACTCTTTTTAATCAAATATCAGACGGATATTTAAGAAACAATTAACATCAAAGAAACATACCCTCGCCATTCGATAATTGCAATTAAATGAAAACGAAACATTGACTATAAAATATCACGCAATACGATCGCATCAAATTGTTCTATTTCTTGATAATTGTCGTAGAAAGGGAAGGGAAACTGCGTGTCATGACCAGGGAAACTGCGTGTCATGACCAGGGAAACTGCGTGTCATGACCAGGGAAACTGCGTGTCATGACCACTGGTAACGAGTCTTACGCTGTGTTTTGTTGTGTTGACGTGAACATGGCATGTTATTATAAAGAGCCTGAACATACACCTAAATAAAGAACAACCAGATAAATAACACCTGTAATACGCCATTGACATTAGGAAACTATTAACAGTGCGAAACATTGTACGACTAGATTAGATTACGTTTCGAAAAATCTTAGGGACTCCCATGCATGATAATTAGTGCCGTATCAATGTATACTTCTAGCAGTACGCGTAGTACATTTAACCCGTGTTTAAAACTATGAATTATATTGTTTTTTAAAAACTCAAGGAAGAGTATAATTTGTCTGTGTTACACTCAATTAAATAAAATGATCATCTAATTAATACAATTATACACACTGACTCAATAAGTTCTGAAAAGTGAATCCGATGGAAGCAACAAACACAAACAAGAGCAAAAGGTAACAGCTTTGTTTTTATTCTGTTCATGAGATGTAATATAAAGTGCAAAACCTTTCTCTCCTTCTAGCGCCGGCGTAATTGGTATTCTGCTTTAAAACCACACATATTGGCCTTATGATCCCAAAATTAGTAAGTAATACCAATACAGATTAGTTAGTAGTCGGGAATAGTCGTCGTACAGAACTTAAAAAGGGTTGGTGTGAATGTACACTGTTCACTTATTTACACTGTGCTGTATTAGGATGACAATATGGTAAGAATGAGGTTTGATGCACCCAAGAACCTGGTTAATCACCAAGTGAGGTTTTATGCACCCTAGAATTTGGTTAATCACCCAGTGAGGTTTTATGCACCCTAGAACCTTGTTAATCACCCAGTGAGGTTTTATGCACCCTAGAACCTGGTTAATCACCCAGTGAGGTTTTATGCACCCTAGAACCTGGTTAATCACCCAGTCAGGTTTTATGCACCCTAGAATCTGGTTAATCACCCAGGGGCCTTATTGCCACTGACCGTTCCAAGGTGGTACCTCCATTCATAACCCTTTCTTTTGACGTTTAACAATTATTTTCTTTCAAAACTATGCGTACGCAGCTGCGTTTTTGTGTTTAGGATAATACGCACCAACACGGCAACCTCATGTGTAATACGCACCAACACGGCAACATCATGTGTAATACGCACCAACACGGCAACCTCATGTGTAATACGCACCAACACGGCAACCTCATGTGTAATACGCACCAACACGGCAACCTCATGTGTAATACGCACCAACACGGCAACCTCATGTGTAATACGCACCAACACGGTAACCTCATGTGTCATTAACTTGATAAAATAGCAGTATACTTGTAGGGATATTTGAGAAACAATTGACTTCAAAGAAACATACCCTCACCATTCAATAATGGTAATTTAATGAACTTGACGAAACATTGAATTTATAACATATCACGCAATACAATTGCACAAAATTGGTCTATTTCATGATAATTGACGTGAAAGGAAAGGGCAACTGCGTGTCATGACCATTGGCACCGAGGCTTTTTGGCGAATGTTTTCGCTAATTTGGAGAATTGCTGCATTCCATTTACACTATACATGATCTTTGTTATCAAACACTGTCATATATAGATTATATTGAATATGGGAATAAACAGAATACATCACATTTAGAGAAGTGAACAAGTCATGTTATCATAAAATGGCTAAACTTGCAAACAGACAAATAGAGTTTGTAATCATGAATTTTTAACCCGTAATTTGCATTGCAAAATATTAGCAGTGCGCTTATATTATTAGCAGTGCGCTTATATTATTAGCAGTGCGCTTATATTATTAGCAGTGCGCTTATATTATTAGCAGTGCGCTTATATTATTAGCAGTGCGCTAATATGTTCACTTATACCTTTTTTAACAATTCATGTCCCAGTAGCAAAGGTTGGCAACATTACATCATTCAAATGCCCACTCAAAGACGACTTATTGTTAAAATAACTAAATGCCTCGTGCATGAACAAGTGTATGGACAGTTTGGAAGGTTGAGTGAAGCGGCAATATGTTAAGACTAGTACATTAGTCACAGAATCAGTCACTAATTTTGGTCGGCCTGGTATTAGTATAATGTGAATGGGTGGGGTATCATGTCATGTGTTTAGGTCGTATTATTTCAGCGTGGCAGCACTATAACGATGAGCATTGAGGTCATTGCAACAAGTAGACATAGTAGAAATATTGCAAAAAGCGAGTTACATTACATACATACATCTCAATTTTAAAAATAATATTAAGATTGTATATGTTCGTTGAAATCACTTTCATACAATCTTTATTAAACTTGTTAAAAAGTTTATCAAAAGAGGCTATGACCCTATCATTTTTCAACGCACTGCTTGTTTATTGAGTAACCCATTTACAGTTCGCCACTATGCTTTTGTTACGGGTATAATGTAAAAAGAAAGGAAGTAAAACCAGCAAGAACTCTTTTTATAATATAATCAACACATTTATTCAAATACTGCAACGAAAAATATTCACTTAGGGAAAATACATCAAATGGATCCAGTATTTCTTTAAAATCCAATATACGAGTAAAATCCAAACAGTATTAGCAAGTGTCCCTTTAATAAATATTGTTATGTGTCCATTTACTAAAATTTGGCAAATGTCCCTTTAATCCAATTTCACTTCAAGTCTTTCTTGATTTATTAATTCACAATAGTCTTTGAATGTCCAAGATTGGGCTTGATGCTCCCAAAGGACCAGTAAGTATTAAAGTCTGAGCTCTTAATTTCCGTTCAAATTAACGTTTTAAATTTTCCAATAAAAAATGGACTTCATTCCCAAGATGATAGCGCCATTCATTACGAACTTTCATATGTCCACTTTAGAACCGAGTATTATATCTATTTTGGATCAGAGGATTAGTAAAATAGTTTAAAGCTACATTATATCCAATTAGCTGTTAATTAACTCAGTTGTCGTTGATGACGTGAAGAAGAGAAAAACACACCATACACAAGGGATTGGACAGGTAAACCTGTACACTTAATTACCGACTTAAGAGATTATATGGTATATTCCGCGTGAAATGTATGTAACGGTCAGTAGCACCTCTTGGGAAGCTGATAGCAATCTAATTGGATAAACCCGATTACATCTCTAGACATGGCTACCATCAAATGTATTCAATGTTAAAAGGATATACAACAACCAGACTAATAAGTCATTAGGCACTCGCCCACACTCGATATACGTATACTGAAAGGAAAAAGAAACGCGACACGGGAATTTCCGCTATATATTGTATATACTGCACACTTAATTCCATAGATGCTGAACCAAACATCTGACGCACCAGTAGACAATACCTTTAATGTATGCCGACTGGTACCCTTGGAGAAAGGTGATTTGAATGTGTTTTTAGCTCTACTGGCCAAGGGCCAGCAGAGCTTATGGGATGGTGTGTTGTCCGTCGTCCGTCGTCTGTTGTCTGCCGTCTGTTAACTTTTACCTCGTTAAGACGATAGGGCCTTCATTTTTCATCCGATCTTTACCAAACTTTAACAGATTGTTAATATCAATGAAAGCTCGGGCAAGTTCGAAAACCAGCCAGATCGAACCAGTAACAGCGGAATGATGGCCGTTGACTTAGATAAAAATGCTATATTTTGCCTCGTTAAGACGATAGGGTCTTCATTTTTCATCCGATCTTTACCAAACATTACCAGATTGTTAATATCAATGAAAGCTTGGACAAGTTCGAAAACCAGCTAGATCGGACCAGCAACAGCGGAGTTATGGCCCTTGATTTAGTTAAAAATGCTATATTTTTTCTGTTAATACGATAGGGTCTTCATTTTTCATCCGATCTTTACCAAACTTTACCAGATTGTTACTATCAATGAAAGCTCTGAAAGTTTGAAAATCAGCCAGATTGGACCATTTTCACCGAAGTAATGGCCCTTGATTTTCTGAAATATGCTATATTTTGGCCTCATTAAGAAGAAAGGGCCTTCATTTGGCCAGATTTCATTGAAATTTTTCAGGGATGATCAGTACCAAGCATAGTTGTACATATCGTCACCGTGTTCCGGTTGAATGATTTTGGTGGAGTTACGTCCCTTTAAAGGTTTTAATACACAAACTTTGTCCTGACAAGTTCTCCTGAACCCTGGCCGGATTTAAACGAAACTTTTTAGGGATGATCAGTTCCAGGTTTAGTTGTGCAAATCTTTGCCGTGTTCCGGTTGAATGATTTTTGGCAGAGTTATGGTCCTTTGAAGGTTTTAATACACAAACTTTGGACTATTTTCCTGAACATCTCCCCACAGTTGTGCATATCATCGTCACATTCCGGTTAACAGATTTTTGGTGGAGTTATGGCACTTTAAAGGTTTTTGATAGACAAACATTTTCCGGGCTATTTCTCCTGAACCCCTGGCTGGAAAGTTACCGAAACTTGATCAGTATCAAGCCTAGTTGTGCATATCATCGCCATATTCGGGTTGAATGATTTTTGGCAGAGTTTTGGCCCTTTAAAGGTTTAAATAGAGAAACGTTGTCCAGATTAGTCTGTTCTGAACTCCTTGCTGGATTTCAACGAATCTTGATGTCAGTATCAAGCCTAGTTGCACCTATCATTGCCGTGTTGTGGTTGAATGAATTTTGGCAGAGTTATGACCCCTTAAAGGTTTTAATACACTAACTTTGTACAGACTAGTTCTCCTGAACCTCTGGCTGGATTTCAACGAAACTTGTCAGGGACAATCAGTACCAAGCCTAGTTGCGTTTATCATCACCATGTTCTGGTTGAATTGAATTGAATTGAATGTTGTTTAACGGCTCATCAACACAGTATAGGTTATTTAGAGCCGCCCCAGAGAGAGGGGAATGATACATAGGAATCCGGGAACCGTGCCCTACTCTTATTATCGAATAGATTCCTATGGTTCTTTAACGTGCTCGGAGGATAGACCGATACACGGGACCGCCCGGTTTACGTCCCCATCCGACGGACGAGGCTAAGGTAAAGTGTCTTGCCCAAGAACACACCGACGGAACTCAGTGGCACCACGGAGGATTGAACCCGGGGCCTCCGGTAACAAACCGCCGCGCTACCGACTGCGCCACGCCAACGATACTTGAAAGAGTTATGGCCCCTCATGCATAAACTTTATCTTAAGCCAGTAGAGCGTCCAAAGGCCCTCTTGGGCCTATTGTTTTAATTTACTGTCGTTATTGACAAGGTATTTATCTCGTTCAGAATTTCTTTTGGTTTATTGATTGGTTCAGTATATATTCCAAGGAAATCCCAAGATGTTTTGTCAAAAAAAAGATTTGCAATTAGTTAGAGAAAGGACACAACTGTGATGTTGTAGACGTTTTAATCACAGTACACGTTGTAACGAGAAATTCATAAATGTTGAAGTTCCTCTTTGAAAAATCGAGCCAGTTCAGTTGTATTTAACGTAGAGTTTACAAAAGTTTGCATCCTAAATTTGCGCCAAACGCGTACTCTGTCAATAATGAAACTTTGCAGGAATACTATTTGGTGTGTTACGTGTTGTTTTAGTCTTTTTTTCCGAAAGGAAAGATCTTACGTAGCCATGTACCATTCGATTAAAAGCAGCATATTGTACATACAATATATAGCGGAAATTCCTGTGTCGCCTTTCTTTTTCCTTTCATTATATAATGACAAGGGACTATGAATATTCGGACTTAGTGTTGATGTTTATTTTTGTTCTTTAATATTCTGCAATAGTCACATATTAAACAGTATTACTTAGTATACTAATCTGGAACCATGCGAGCATAATAGCGTGGGTATACAGAATAGTTCTGCAATGAATTATAACACATTAGTTGTTCTGTAAGTTTTCCGAAAGTTAAAATCTTTGACATCACTTTTACGGACATGAAAGAAACAGTTCATTTCAAGAAACATACCCTCACCATTCAATAATGGTAATTTAATGAAGTCGACGAAACATTGACTTTATAACATATCCCCGATATGATTGCACACAGTTGGTGTATTTCATAACAAATGACGTAAAAAGGGATAGGAAACTGCTTGTCATGACCACATGCACCGATTCGTATGAAGCAGTGTTTTCAGTATGTTGGCGAAAATGTTCGTTGTTTTGGCGAATTGTTGTAATTCAGTTGAGTACAGCCCGAGTCTTGAATATGGCCCTGTATATAAACGCTAGTATACGGGTTGTGGGGAAGCCAATCTGATCATTACACTGAACTGTGAAAACAAAAAGGAAAAACGTAAATTATGGGTGTGGGGATGGGGGTAGGGGTGAGGTGTTGTCCGTGGGTTAATATATGATTATTCCGTGCTCCATGATTTAAATAAGTGTGGGGGGGGGGGGGGGGGTGGAGGGGTGGTCCGTGGGTTAGCATATGATTATTCAGTGTTGTATCAGCAGTTATACCTGCATGCCCTTGTGGCTTTATAGGAATGCATGTCGATCATGTTACAATGTATAAGATGCTTAGACTGCTGGGGTTTTGGGAGAGTCTTTACTTGAAGTTCATAGTACACTGATTAAAATTTAAATATATAAGGAAGAAAATGACGGGGGTGGGGTTTGAGGAGGCTCTACATTTGACCATGACCGGCAAGGTACGGGCCTGGATTTTGTGCACAACATGTCATCTTGTTATGGTTATTATTCGTGCCAAGTTATTTACAATCCATACATGGACGTCGGAGTTATAGCCTGGACAAGACTCATAAAAACATTCATAAGTATGGCTATATAAGCCAACATTGATCTTAAAGTTTGACCTTGACCTTCAGGGTACGGCCCTGGGTTTTGTGCGCGACACGTTGTCTAGTGGTGATCACTTGTGCCAAGTTATTTTAAAATCCCTCAGTGGACACCAGACATAGACCGGACACTGCCATGAATACATTCATTACTATGCGTATATATGCCAAATTTGAACTATGTGACCTTGATCTTGAAGGTAGGGGGCCTGGGTTTTGCGCACGACACGTCGTTTAGCTGCGGCGATCATGTGTGCCAAGTTTTCTTAAAATCCCTCCATGGACTTCAGTGTTATTGATCGGACACGACCGGACGGACGGAAGGACGGACATCGACCAAACCTTTAGTCCCCTCCTTCTTCGAAAATAAGGTAAATATTATCTTACATTTTCAACACAAGAAGAAAACCAGGATCAGTTCATTTACGTTTCATTCTCAACACAAACAGAAGAAAACCAAAATCAGTTTACCTAATTGCAATCACTCACATTACATTCTCAACCCAAGAATAAATCCAGCAACATTTCACTCACATTACAATCTCGGCTTAAGAAGCAAACCAGGAACAGTTGACCGACAGTAGTATAGATACTGGGGGTACCAGGCCAGTTTCCCCCTCGCGGGGAACGAGAAAAACTAGTGAAATATGCCAGGGAGGACTCAAGCATAACTCTCATTCACACCAAGATCTAAATGCAAGTCACGCCTAAATCAACACCAACATATTTCAACAGTTTTCTCAAGCACCCCGCTCTGGGAAACTCGCCTGATACTCCCAGTAACTATATCAACCCGGTTTGTCATTTTAATAACATAACATTTGCAACTCATTAAGCAAAGTCAGACGGAACCGGACAGTAGTCTTCATCATCGCTCTGCATATAATGTTTTACTTGTATGCTAACGTATCTTGTCCGTTATCTAGTATGTACCGTTTATCATCATAAGCTGATAAACTTCTTTTATTTATTGCATAGTTGCTTATGTTATGCTTTTGAGATCTAATAACTTTCATCTCATGATGAGCTTCTGTTGTCGAAAGCAAAATCTTTTTTTGTAATCATCATGTGCTTTCTGTTTTTTAACAACACACTTTTTAACACCCTTACATTTCTTTGTACTAACCTCATTATCTAGCACATACGAATATAGTTTACTTCGCAACCCAACAAATTCAATAATGGGTATTCCACAAGTTTCATCTTTCATCTTGCCAATAACCTTTTTATTATCATTAAAATGAAACTTGACTTTTTGGATCATAATCACAATTATCAAACAGTTCTTTATCCTTGTAAAAGTCTGCATACACATTTTTTGTTTTTATTTCATAACACAAGGAATCGTTATCAGTAAATAATAATTTAGCTTTTTTATCATATTTGTTTTTGATATAGTTGTAATGGAAATCATACATCAAATATTTTGACAAGTCTAAAATACACATACCAACATAAACAGGACGATTCAAAACTAATCGTTCTTTTATTTTGTTTATGGCAAACACATTTTTATTAAACATTTTACAAGAAATAAATGAAGGCCTTCCTGCATATTTTAAAAGGATCTCCTCGTCATGAGTCAATTTAACATTAATTATTTTTCTCAAATTTTCCATAGTTTTACCAAAAACTGAATTGTTCATCAGTTTGAAGAAATCCTTTTCAACAGCATTTTTACCAGCTGTTCTCTTGGCAGTAGTATAACAGTCTATGTATATCTTCAGCCACTCTGATTCATCAAACTGTAGTATTCGATGTATTTTTGTTACCTTCAATCCAAGCTTTTTATACAATTCTAAGTTTCTAAAATGCACGACATACTTTTCTTTATTTTTCAACGTCGTAACAAGTTTATTAACATTAAAATGTCCTAAATTAAACTTTTGTTTTAAACTTTTACAATAGTCTGACAACCACTCATCTTTGATATTTAAACTTTCCGGGGCAGAGGATAATCATTATGTGAGTCATGCAGTTTCTCAGGATACTCGATATCGCACTCAACAATGTAATTTGATTTTCCTTTTTCAAACTTATCAACCCACTTAAAGTTGCCAGTAGGTAACGGTTGACATATAGCCCACCCATACAAGTTATTAGCATCGAGATATATTATGTACTTGCTTTCTTTTTCCTTGTCATAGTTTTTCATATATTTATTGTTAGCCTGTGAATATCTGTTTGCAATATAACTCGTACCGCCTCTTAATCCTTTTCCTACAAACAAATATTGATCAATATCTGTTATTAAATCAAGCTGGATACCAGTCATCTTAAGGCATGCATCCCAAGCTAAACCAGGACTGCTGAAGTAATGACATGGATCTAATTTGTAATACTCAATGCACATTTTTCTAAAGTTTTCAAAAACATCTGTCAGCAACAGCACATCAGTCTTAAGATACAAATCATGATATTCTCCCATATTTTTCAATCTTAAATGTTTTCCATATTTTTTTAGCATGATCATAATCTGCATCTGAAATATGCTCATCATTAAATTGAGAATAAAAGCTATATTTGCCAGGTAACTAGTATCCTCGAAGCGTTCAAAACTGTTCATGTAATCATAAGGATAAACACCTTTTCGTTTTATTAATTCTAGCTTATCATCAAAGTATTTCTGAGAGGTGTATTGAAACGAAGGGATGTTTTTTACAAAATTTTCTAATGATTGAGACATAAACTGAAAACTGTCAATAAACACCAAACTTTGTCCTAACATAAAAGCCATGTACTTTTCCATGTTATTTGGTATAACATTTATGTTTTGTTTAAACTCCGATGTGTTGCATTATAAAGTGAGAATCATATCCTCTCAAGTTATGAAACACAACAGGCATTTTTCTAGTCAACCTGGAATTAATATTACATATGTCATGAGCGCTACCTCTATACTTTCCAGTTATATGACAATGGTCCCTGACTTTTCTGATCGAGTTTTTGTATGCCACTGTATAACCCGCGTCACCTTTTTTGAGAGTTGTTGCAAAACCATTACCACAAATATGACATGATTTAGATTTTTGGAATTTAGCTTCTTCTTCCTGCGACATTACTAGATGTTTTTTAAAGTTTGCATTCATAGTTTTCTTGCACCACTTTTCTTCTTCTATCATTTTTTCTAAAAACTTGTAAACAGCATTTGGTCCTCTATACGTTACAACTGGTTTTGAATATTGATCATCATAACAACAAACAGCATTATACCCATAACTGCAATCAGTATGCTTTTGATATGCTTCCGTATGTGACTTTTTAGGATTGTTTGATGCTGAAGAAATACTTTCGGTTACTGCTTCAAAATCAGCATATATAACAAACGGAACCATTAGCTGTCTGTCGTAGTTTTTAAACTTAACTTTTTCATCTTTGTTTGGCATCTCTACTGCTTGTTTTCCATTAAGTGAAAGACAAACAGGTTTATGTTTTTCCAGAACTCTTTCTAATGTAAAGCACTGCAAGCATGTTTTACAAAACCATTTTCTTTCCTTGTGTGCTGTTTGATTATACACCAAACTGTTAAAATCTTTTATCCACACATAATGATTTTTTTCTTTTTCGGTGATCAAAAGCATATCACATGTTTTCTTTGCTTTATTTTTTGATATGTACAAAGGGTATACTTGATTATCTTCATACCCAAATATGTTAAAACAAATGTTGTTTTGTTTTTCTATTTTTGGGATTTGTGTGATAGGTAACAGGACATGTAATTCCTTTATAATTTAGATCTCCAATATACTTTTTGTACTTTGTTATTCTTTGTGGTTTATTATTAACAGGAAATTCATAAGCCAAATGGCACCATCTGAAGCATTCGTTATCTTTTTCATTTTTTATATTTATTAATCCTTTTTTAGCATTAGCAAGTTCTTTTGGTAAATCCAAATAAGAGCTACCTCGTAAAGGCTTATACTTTATTCGATTTATATAGTGTGCGTATATTGTCTCAATTACCCAACCACTTCCCTCCCGAATCCAATTTCCAATTCTATTTATAATATATATTTCTTCCCGTGCTTTGTCTAATGCTTCTGGTATTTGATTTTTGTTTAATATTATTACAGCCTTTGAGGCAAAGTAAGCTGTTTTGTACACGGTTTCAGGACCTTTTCCTGTGCCTCCTGATAAGCTTTTTTTAAAAGTAAGTTTTAGATCAATGCTTAATTTAAATCCACCTGTTCTTTTTAGTTCTGCTCTGAGAAACTTTACAGCAGGATTGTGTGCTTTTTGTAGTTGAACAATCGGATCATTACTTAAATAACCATCTACTTTAAAAACCTTGCTATACTGTTTTGGGGATGTTTCAATTTCTCGGATACTCATTATTATAATATTACATAAGATTATTTCTTTAAGCCTATATTAATTAATAAATTAAATAACATTTTTTATTTAATATTTTCGCCCTCGTCGGCGTCCTCAACGGTAACCTCATAAACATATTCATTGGTGCCCTCGTTAGTAACCTCATCCAAGAGAGCATCTATTTCGTTATCCAGAAGAATGTCTAAGTATCTCCGAAAGCACTTTTCCTCAAGAACTCTATTATCTATCGTCTGACTTATTTTTACATGATATTTGCAGTATCTATCAAAATCAACAGTTTCAAGATTACCTCCAGCTGTCAGTGATTTTATTTTTATTCTGTATTTGCAATAGTTTATAAACTCGTCTTTATCAAAAACTTCTGCATCAATCATTTCTTTTAAACCTTCGACAAACGTTTTAAAATCTTCATAACATCCGGTATTAATATATCACATGTGGTTTTTCTAAAGTGCTAATCAGATCATTTTTAAACAACTCAACATCTTTAGACATTAATGTTAATTGTGTTTCATTGAAAATACTAATCTCTTTTTTTGCCAGATCTGTAAGAAGCTTTATAGCATCACTGCATTCAATATCAGTTTTTATTACCCAATCTTTTTTAAAAGCTGTAATATCATATGGCAATCGTTGCATGTGAACTGTTTCAAACTCTTTGATAAGTTCATTTGTCTTGGTTAAAAGAGCCTGCTCGTAATCAGCTACTTTTTTTGTAAACCTTTTGTTCCTCTTCAAAGTGCTTTCTTTCCTCTTCCGCAT